>PVKS010021451.1:0-35177 GCA_004027875.1 Aplodontia rufa | reverse complement strand
CCCCCTCCCGGTCCGTCCGGCCCGGCCCGGCCCGCCCCCCGCGGAGATGCTGCAGCCGCTCGGAACAGCCCTGGGGCGCGAGCAGCTGGTCGCGGCGCTGCCCGGTGCAGAAGCTCAGGCTGTGGCCGACGCTACTGACGCTGCTGCCGCCGCTGCTGCGAGCGCCACTGTTGTTGTGAAGCCCCGACGCCGCCGCTCACTCCGCCATGTTGCCGCCCCCTGCCTGCGGTAGCGGCCACTGCGCCTGCGCAGAACCTCCGGAGGCGGAGCCCTCGCGCACCCTCTTTTGCCCGGCCCTTCTCTTTCCACCCACCCACCCCGGCACCGGCCCGCCCTCCCCCAGCCTCCCTGAACGGAGAGACAGGTGAGCAGGTGCTCGGGGACGGGTGCCAGACACTGGGGCAAGCCGGCAGAGGCGGGCGGGTGGCGGCTTCCTTGTGTTCATTCCCCTTGAGGGTGGATTCTCCCTGTGGAGAACGGCACGGAGTGCGCGTCCTGCCTTCGCCGCCACCTCCTCCCTCCCTCTCTGTCCCCTTGCAAGGAGGAGGTTCATCAGCTTCGTTGTTGCATCCAGCCGCTGCTACTGCCAGTGCCACGTGCTTTGTCAGGTAGGGGAGTGGCAGACGACCTCTTTCTGCCCCGCTTTGCCCTTCCTAGCAGTCCAGTCCGCCTACCCTCCCTGGAATTTCCCAGAGGAAAAGTGGCAGGCAAGGCAGAAGCACACGCACCGGGAGGGAAGAGCCAGCGTGCCGGGAAAGGATACCGGAGGAGTGTATTGGGTCTTTTTCTACAGCCGTGAAAGAGCCTGACACCTGCACACACTGGCGCGACTTAAAATAGAACTTGTCAAACAGGGATCCTCTCTGGAAAGATCTCTGAACAACATACAGCTGCTGAACTCGCATCTCAGCCTATAAAGGAGGCATTCTTTGGTGGGAGCAACATATCCCACACTTTAAAAATCCCTAACAGTCCTCAGGTATGATGCCAATTGATGATGCCTCTCTTTTTTCATAGGCGCATCCGGTTCCGAGTTTTTAAATTACCTAAAAATATGAGTGATTCTTACTGCCAACCTTGATCCATAAGAATCAGTGTCTGCACAGTCACAGAAGCAAAAAAAAAGGCGGTGAATTACTTTTAATTTTAAGCAATTAACATGTACACAATTATCTTGCAACAGTTATTGAATTAAAACTAAATAAGCATGACTGCTTTTTTCTTCTCAGAAATGAAGAATGTAATTTTCTTTAGTATTTCATGAGGTCTGCTCTTTTCAATAAAGACATATACAAGCCGCCAGAAATATTAGGTATTTTGAGGTATATTCAAATTATTTTGTCATTGCAAATGAAAAAAGTTGATATACAAATCCATCATAATCTGGTTATTAATCATATTTAATTAGATGTGGGCATATGTAAAAATTTCGAAGTACCACAGGTTATAACAAAGTTTCTCAAAAATAATTCCAAGCATTAGTTCTTGGTTGTACGATTGTTTAAATTTGCTCTAAAGTCATCAAATTATTAAAATGGTTAAACAAAATTTTCTGAAAGAAGTGGAAATCATATTTTTTAAATTAAATGGCAATGTAATTTAAAATGCTAGCATGATTGAAACTATGAGAAATGTACAAGACATAAGTCTTGATAGTGTGACATGAAAAATCCTGGAACATTTATATCTACAGCATTTTTGTCCATCTAAGGTGAGTATCATCTCTTTCTGTGAAAACTATTTCATTTGCAAATTGATATATCTTTTTTAAATATATAAATCCAGACAGAAAGGTTTTCACACTATGTTTTCATGCTCCACTGTGCATCTAGATGATAGATATATAGATAAAAAAAAAAAGCAGGTTCTACTTCTTACTATTTTTAGACTTCTTGCCTGAGTGCTTTGACAGTGACAACCTGAACTATTTCCTTTCGGAATTCATAGCTTAACATCAGTTTAACATTTCTGTTTTAATTTTCCTTGTTTTGCATGTAGGTTGTTTTTCCTGTTCATTTTTCTTTAGTAGAGATAAGGAATGGGGTAAAGAGGATATCACTACCTCAAAATAGGAAAAAAACCTTTCTTTTGCATACTTAATTCAAGTTCAGAGATGTTTAAAGTAACTTGTGAAAGTGTTTTCCAAAACACTGTCAGGCTCCTCACAGGGAATGTGGCACTGTGGAAAGTGTGTGGGGCTCTGAATCGTACCCATAATTTACTACCTATGCGGGCTACTCAAGCTATTTGAACTTCAGTATGCTCTTTCCTTAAAAGAGAGGATAATACCTATCCTATAGGAAAGTGAAAAGTCAATAAAATAATTTCAGCTCAGCAGCCAGCACACAGTAAAATATGTCTTTCTACCCTTAGTATACAGGCACAATGTGTGTTGAGTGACCTATAAACACAATTATAACCGTGATTTATGATTTCACAGTTACATGTTTCCAATACTGTCTCCAAAAGCATAATACCCAAAAATGACAGCAGGTCTGTTTCCTGTGAGCCTACAAAGCTTATTTTCCTGAAAAATGTATAAATAAGTTAGCATTTACATTCATAGTATTTTAAAATAAAAAATAGTTCCATAACAATATAAGTGTCCTAAAATGTTCATTTTTAAATCTCTAATTAAAAGCATGGTATATGATGAATATAAATTTTGTAGACATTTTTTTCATACACATACTTCCAAAAGACAACTCTTCAAAGATAAGAAAACAATGAATCTGAGTTTTAAGAGGCAATGCTTCACAGTAGTTGAGAAAGCATGCTCCAGATTCAACAGAACCTGGGTTTGGATTCCAGTTCCTGTGCATCCTTGAACAAACAACTGAGCTTCAAAGCCTCAGTTTACTCAATCCACTATAGGTATAATAATATTATTTCCTAGGCTTACAGCAGCTAATACACTTAATATTCTAAATGTGTAGCAATTATCAATCAATTAGTTTTCCCTTCATTGACTGTAGGAAGAGACCTGTTATAGTTATTTTTTGTGTTTTCAGAATCTAACATGTCTGGTTTGTAATTTACTTGTGATAAATGTGTCTAAAAATACATGGATTAAAACAGTAGTTCAAAGTAAGTATTCCCATTCCTGTCACCTGTTCTTTAAAGAAGAAGTTTTTATGCTTTTCTCTAAATTTCATCTGAAAGGAATACTCCAATTTCTCCTTGGGTTGGGACATGTATAAAACATGGGGAAAGTCTTCCCTCAGCATTAACTTTAAAAATACAACTCCTATTCATGCAAACCCAAATCAAATTAGATTTGTTTGGTTTGGTTTGGGGTTTTTCAGCAGCATGATACTAATGATTCATGTAATATAGCAATGATTCATGTTTGCAATGTAGTAGGTTCTCAAATAATTTTAATTCCATTCCTTCTCATATTTTTATGAGAAAATTGAAAAGCCAAGATTTTTTGTTTTGTTGGGTTTTATTTTGTCTCTAAGCATAATGCTTTTCCATAATAGTGTATCTCCAATATGTATCTTTAAATATATATTTTAAGATGTAAAGTACAAAATTGTATGTGTCTATTTAAATTTTTTCAAATTTCCTGTTTAATTTTCTATTTAAATTTCATCTTCTAGAAGTTTCTTAATCCTGAATACATCTTCCAAATAAATTATTGTCTTATGCAAATTTGAGAACATTACTTCCACATTTTTATCCAAATATTTGATTGAACAGAACAAAAACAGGTCAGTAATCACTAGCAACATTCTGGTTGAGATCAATTCACATTAAGAGAATCATGCTATTGATTTAGTGTATTACAACCAATGGGGTTTTGAAAAATGTAGTAGAATAGAAACACAGAATGGACAATATCAAGATACATCCATTTGGTAAGGGCAGGTATGATTTTTATGAAAGGTATTTTAATTATATGTAACTAAAATAGCACATGTACATAGTGTGTATGTATATACAGTTACTAGATAATTATGTAAAACTTAGTTCTTACTGCAAGTCATAGTCAAAAGTTAGAAAACTACTGATTTCAGTTGTTTCTAAGCACCTGTTTGGTATAATCTATCAACTATTAATTAACTACCACTCTGTGCCAACAACTAGCCCATAGTTCTCTAACTTGTCCAAGAGAGACATTGATAATTCCCTAGCTGAAGACTGGATAAATTCTGTCTCTGTATTTGAGCAAAATTGTATTTATTCACTTAAAGAAAATAAATATGTTAATTTTAATGAGGTTGCATGTTATGAACAACTTGCTATGGATTTTCAAGAACTTACCTCCCTCTGGTTTTAGAACTTCAGTCCTCTGGCACTTCTACTTCTCTATGACTCCTCCAAGACCACTGGGAATTGTTCACTGACCTAGACTTCAGATTCTCAGGATTGCTGGATAAAATTTGTCCTGGCTTGAGGACATGAAGTCATTTTGTTTAGATAGTTGCCTATTTAAAATTTCTTCATCAAACTGAAACTTCAGTTTCTTCAGTAACTCGTAGGTCTACCACTTTGCTCTGCTAATTTTTCTCCTGAACAAAGAACACAGACACAAAAGTGGAAGTACAGTATCTGTCACCTAATTTGTCCCATTTTTGGAAAGCCTAAAATGGTAAAATGTTGATGCTTACCAATCAACATTCCACTCTGTGAAAACAAAAAATACTGACTTAGTTAAAATGGATAATTCTTGAATTTTCTATCTAGAGAAATATTGTCTTTACACACAGTAGGGTCAAATGAATGGTACAAAAGTAGTAAGTGCTCTGAAATTTCAGAAGATCTGGAGACAGACTAAATACCCAAATGCACACATGGACCCTCAGGCATCATATACTTATGCACACAGATGTACCACATGCGCATATCTATTTGCCATTCACTCAGCAATCCCTCTGCCCATTCTTTCTGGCAATGTCCAGCAAGCGTCCCATTCTTTTCCTACTCACTGCCATCATTCTGATTAAATGCTAGAAACTTCATGCCTCATCTCCTTATCTCCACACTCTTCTTTATTGTCAAATAGATAAACTCCTTAAAGCTCTACCCTGATGGACAGATTAGTGGTACATAAGTTTTACTTTATTGATCACAATAGTTCCTACATACATACATGCCATCTGTTCAGAACATCACCAGTAACTTTCTTTGCCTAACAAAGAAAATCCAAAGTCCTTATTTTGATACTAAGGGTACTTTCTTTCAAGTTTTCCCTCATTCTGTTCCTGATAAGAATCCTATACCCATGGCTGCCAAACTTTTTGAGTGTGCAGAACTCTTTTTAACATTTAAAAAGTATTTTTCCAAGTCCTCGTACCTGGAGATTAATTTTTGTAATTTCTTTTAATATCCATTAATTGAGAAAATATATTATGAAGAATAGTTACTTTCAAGTCAATCATTCCTAATGATTATTAATTTTGACTTTTAAAAAAATTACACACCTGCATATATTTAAAATACACACATGTGTTGAATTGCTGTGTTCCCCAAAAATATGTTAAAATTTTAAACTCGGGTACATGTGAATGAGATCTTATTTAGAAACAAGGTCTTTGTAGATATAGTCAGATTCAGATAAGATAATACTAAAGTAGAGTAGCCTTAACTGAATATGGTTGGTGTCCTTTTAAAAAGAGAAGAGACACAAACAAGCACACAGGGAAGGTGGCTGTGTGAAGACAGAGGCAGAGATTGGAATTAAACCACCACAAATCAAAGAAAACGGGTTGCTGGCAACCAGAAGAAGCATGGAAATATTCTTTCCTAAAGCCTTCAGAGACAGCATAGCCCTGTTGACACCCTGACATCCCACACCCCACTCCAATTTGGGTTCTTTGTTACAGTAGCCCTGATTAACAAACATACAAACATGAATGTGTTTAATTTTATTCGGTCCAGAAACAGTACCTGATATATATAAGTATCCATGAGCTACTTTAAACAATTCTGGGGTCGCTAGGTTGGGAAAAAAATGTATGATCAACTTGAACAGCTCTCTGTTCCCAAATGGATAAACACTGCTTTATTCCCTTGGTGCTTCTGTCATTCTCTTCCTTCCACCCACAGCACTGTCCTCAGCTCCCCTGCTGAAATTCCTGCCAGTATAACTCCCATTTTCATGAATGTATTCATGATCCCACCTAGATAAAAATGATCCCAAATGCTGTACCTATTTGTACCTTTTTTTAAAAAATGATTCTGGCTTTTATCTTTAGATAACATAAACTGACAAATATTCATTTAAATAAAATAAATTAACAGTGTCCATCTTCTTTAGCTTATTTGCCAAGTGTAAGAAAATCACATGACAGTATACGTAGACTCCTACATAACTCCTTCACTGAAATTCAAAGAAAGAAAAAAGAAATATATGATGCACATAAATATATACAAATTATGAACATATATAATGCTTGCAACAAACATTGAATAGTATATTTTTGTACTGTACAATGACATCTATTGCACTGCAGTTACCATTTAACAATTACAATTGTCATATACCATTCATCTCCTACCTGCTTTGTACTTTTACATGAATTGTTTCTAATCCTCACTACAAAATTTCAAGCAAGATACTATTGTCCCAATTTTTCCAATGAAGAAACTAACATGAAATGGAGTTCAGTCAATTGTGTGAGGTCATACATGAGGAAGTCACAGAATTAGGATCTGGCTGACTAAAGTCTAAGATGTGCTCACTGTCCTATATATCCCACCTTGGGATCTAGACCAAGTCAACTATTTAATTTCTACCAAATTTCTCAGACAAAAGATATTAATGAGACCAGGAAAAACTCATTAAAAAAGAACATTATCGTCATATGTTTTTATGTTTTGATAAAAACTGCCCACCAAGAGATGATCAATGTGGTCTTATATCTCTGTGCCTAGAAAAGTAAAGAAAATTTCATCAGGCATTTGTTTCCTGGAATTTATTTTAATTCTGGATAAAAATAATTTGGAGTAAGCAAATTGTTTTTAATCATGTTCATTAAGATTAACCAGAATTTAATTTCTTAGTCACATTAATATATCACTTCTTATTATGCTTTTCTGGCAAACATTTTGTTATGTCTGACTGATCATTAATCTCCTAGTCCCTATTGAAAAGTATTACCATTACATTTCTATATAGTTATAGTAAAACCACATACCATGTGTAAGTGGGAGGAGAACTACCAAGGAAATAGCCAAGGATTCTTTGGAATCATCTCGTGATTAGAATCTGTTCCATGTAAGGAATCAGCACCTTCACTAAAACTTTAGCAGAGGAAAAGAAATCCTGAGCCTAAATGAGAAATAGCACATAGAATCAGTTGGAGTCTCATACTGGTACATGAGCTTTGAATTAGAGCCTTTCTCTGTTTCTAACAGTCATGGATTAACTGGTGAAGGAATGAAACAAAGCGCTCACTGATCAATCAGTAGGTACTATGTGGAGACAATCTGAGGCTTTGGTTTGATTTCCCAGAGCTGTAGTTTCTCTCTTTTCATTTAACAGGCAGAAGGGGCAGGATCAGAAAAGAGAGATAAAAAGAAAGAGTATCTGACCTGTCTCTTCTACCTGAGGCTATAATCTTACGTATTTTAAGTTATTCATTATATAGAGTTTCTTTGTTGTTAATGTAAAAATGAATTTTAAATCATGAAGACTATCATGATGTTGAATTTAGCAAAGCCTAGTAAGATGAAAGTATAATAAGATGGCAGCCACATACTTCATTCTTATGATTCATACCGTAGTATTTCTATTCATAAGCACAACAGAGATCCATGGTTATATTATAAAATAAAACATTTCTCCCAAACATCTCGCTATGTTTTTTACAATCCCTATCCTAAACCCAAATAATTCTTTGAAATATAATAGCTAAAGAAATGGGTTTGAAATTACATAGATTGGGTTCAAATTCTAACAAATCATCTTTAAGCCTACATTTCTGTCCTTATAAAATATAATTACTTCTTAGACTATTTGAAGAGATAAAATAAAACTTTTAGAATAACAGCTCTAATAAGTGTCCAATATATGATAAAAGTTGTGATTATATATTGATACAAAAAGAGAGCTTAGTGGAGTTTTGGAGTTTTCAAATCACACTAATTTCTGCTTATTTTCTCTTTAATCATTGATTTGAATTTCCTGCCTTTTTAAAGAACAAATGGGATATCACTGTCTTCTTGTTTTTTTAATGAATAGCCCTTTCTATATCCAGAGTATCTGTTGTTTTACAGTAGTCTTAATGGTTTCCTTTTCTATCTCAGACTTAAATGGTTTATGCCTATTAAATACCTTAAGCCAAATTAGCAGTACAACTGTTTGCCTTTTGCTGGTCATAAGAAAAAAAGACATATTAATGAACTAAGCATTTCTGAGACTTCATAAAAATAAAAATAATCCAAAAGAGTAAGCAAATAATAACACCAAAAAATTCTCCTTTATAATTTACTAACCCACAGAAGTAAATAGCCTAGCCTACCAAAATGTCTCTGATGATTTAAACCTTAATTCTCTCCAATTGCTTTAATATCTACATCTCTACTTCTCATTTTCACTAAAATCTTTTGCTCTCTTCATAGACAAGTGTAGCACTGTAATACCATGCCAAGAAAGACGCTGTGTATGTGGTACTGGGGTTCGAACCTGTGTCCTTGCACATGCCAGACAAATGTCATAACCACAGAGCCAACTCCAGCCCCCAAAACATCTAAGACATCCACTAACTTTTTACATGTAAATAATGTTAGCTATTTTTTATCTTTTTTTTTTAAGAGAGAAGGAGAGAGAATCAATTTGATTTGGTTTTTCATCTAGTTTTCATTGCTCCAACACTTTGTGTATAGGATGCTGGAGTTTGAAAATGTGGTGCTGGGGGTTGAACCTGGGTCCTTGCACATGCCAGGCAAGCACCATAACCACTGAGCCACCTCTACAGCCCCCCTTGTTAGCTATTTTTAAAGCTAGTGGTACAGATGCGGTTTTAACTCTCTGGAATTGTATAATGTAATCTATCTGATGTTTAAGTAAGGAAAATGCCAAAAGAAATATAACTGCATGTAACACCAAACAGTTAAGAGCAAGATGCACTAGAACTTAGAATGCAGCAACTGTAACCATAAAACAATCAATATAATTGAAACATCAACCTTTGGAGCTTTGTGACCATCTACCACTCAATAAGCATTAACCTAAAATGAAATGTACCAATAGACTAGCAAATTAATATTTTACATAGTAGCAACTCTGTAGCATCCATTATAGATTCATCAGAGAGCATACTAAAGTAGAAAGCAAGGAAACATGAAATAAGAATTTAAAGAGACATTATCTGGGGCTAGAGTGGTAGCTCAGTGGTTACAACACTTGCCTGGCATGCACAAGGACCTGGGTTCAAACTCCAGCACCACATACACAATGAAGTTTTGAAGCAATGAAAGCCACATGGAAAAACTAAATAAAATTGATTCTGTATTTTCAGAATAAATGAATAAATAAATAAATAAAGAGACCTTGTCTATTTTCAACTGTACATATTTATTGAAAGAAAGTCTGTATTTAAAAGATTTCATATTAATTGAATAATATAGCACATTGGCCTATTTGATGAGGCTAGATAAACTTTAAAAGAAGTTCAGTTTAAAAGAACCAAAGCTTTTAGTGAAATATGTTAAATTTTTGTACCTAATAAGTAGTCTTACATAGGAACATAATATGATTAATTTTTTTAAATCCAAAAGACAGCAAACATTCTTACTACACAGATCTATTGAATACATTCTATCAACTCTATATATTCCAAAGTAAAGGAATTGTTGCAGTAAATAGCAGAAAATTCCTGTCCTTAGGGAGCTCACATTCAAATAAAAGACAGAGACAATAAACTAGAGATATTTGTGTAAATAATATGATTTTAGAGGGCAATAATTTTATTTGTACTCACTTTTATGGATATAGATATAATATGATGTTCTAGCCATATTGTGTGTTTTTCCTCACTGTTGCAGCTACCTGAAGGCAGAACTTTCTGTTTAGTAACATACTGTGCTTACTGACTCTTATGTGGTAAAACTCAATAAATGTATGAATTAAGGGGAAAAAGGATAAAGGGTAGAAATTTTAACAATTCAATAAATCAACAATTTGATACAAATTACATGGAATACAAGGTAACCTCAACTATTAAAAAAAGAACAAGTTTTTAAGCCAAAATAAAATAATCCATCAAAAGGACTATTAAATTCCTTAAGCATGAATTTTCAGTATGGTTAAAGTGCTCAAAACTAGGATTCAAAGTTTTGAACCACAGTTTTGTTGGTATTAAATAGATTTTTCAAACCTCTTTGAATCTTTTTCTCACCAATAAAATGGGAGTGGACAGCTCTTGTTATAGAAAGGGGTTGTCGTAAACATTAGTGAGAGAATTTGTGATCATGCTTTGAAAAGTGCAGAATATTACAGCAAAAGCAGTGACATTACTTCTGGCAGGATCTAGAGTGAGGCAGTAATTTCAGTGATCTGGAAATGTAGGCAGTAATGAGTCATATCTGTAGAACAGGAAACTGGCTTTGATAAAGTGACAGGTCAAGGGATGATAGTAAAAGGGAGATAGCCAAGTTCAGCGCCCAGAGCCAGGGGTCAGGAATCAAATAATCGGGAATCCAAACCGCTGATATAATCCATATTTAGGGGAAATCAGAAACAGAATTGAGGCCACCACAAATCCTAGGAACAGAAGAGGAATGCAATCTAAAGTTGGAACATGATGATCAAAAAGATAATGTAAACAAGATGCCAAATTTTAGATCCTCAAAAAGTTGCAACGCAATTTATGCCTCCGTTCCAGTGTATTTATATGGTTCTTTTGGAGACAAGCATCAATTCCTAAAGGGCAGATGCTCCAGAGCATGTGGTTGAGGTAAGGAAATATGGGTGGAGCCAAACAGCCAGCTTCTTGGAAGAACATTGTGGCAATAAATATCTTAGCAGTTTTTAGAAGACTCTTTCCAGTACCCCATTTTCTACTCGGACGGCATAGTAAAGCTTTGTTGAATCTCTAGACGAATTTCCCTGGGGATTTACACTGTGTTTTCATGATGCCACAAAATATTTTTAAAATAAAACAGCAAAATCACTGATTTATGTGCTTATTATCAGATGTTTCATATGTATGATTTCAACTGGGATTAAAACATGTTCAGTCAACTCTTGTTTCCTATGACCTAAGTTTATTAACTTATTGGCTGAAGTTAGTTGATAGATGAATTGTACTGGAGTAAAGTTCATGTGAATGCTTGACAAAACCCTCCCGTGGGTGGGGACACAACTACTATCACTAGGTGACTGCTTTCTATCTCTAAATTCAAAACTGACCTCCAAATGAGATATTTATAATGATGTTATAAATGAAATCAAACACGTTGTCGAGTGTGAGTGAGCAAGGCAGTAATTTATTTCAGCCGAAGGGCAAAAGAATGCGCACTCCGCAAGGAAAATGAGGGGTTTTAAATTCCGACCTGACACGGTACTGCCCTAAGCTCTAATGGGAAGTGCTCAGGTGCACAGTCTGAGCGATTGGCTGTGATTAGGGGGAGGCAGGTGCAAAGAGGGAATAGGCAGCGAATGGGAGAGAGTAGGGGTGGGGGTCCTGGTGATTCAGCAAAGTTCACCAGAAGAGGATGGGTGGGTACAGCAAGGGGTCCTTGGAAAGAGGTGGGTGAGTGTACACGGGTGAGGGAGTTATTATCTTCAAAGGGGGAGAGGGTTCTAAAATGGAGGTAGTGAGTGTACATCACAATCTTTCAAGTTTGACAGAAAAGACACACATCTTACAATGATCACCATCGAAACTCATGTCAGGGTCACTTAAGGATGGAGAAGGCCTCAGACCTCAGTAGCAATTTTTTTTGTTTGTTTGCTTGCTTGCTTTTTTCTGTAAGTATTATGCACTTCTCCGATGAACTTTGTTCTCCACACAGTTCACAGGACCTGCTTTAGGCTATTGGGTTATTGGATCATTGGAAAATTCACTTGCATATTTCCTGAGTTTTGGCCATTCAACAGTAAGTTCCTGGAAATTGGGTTTACAAGTACTAGTTTCCCCGGTTCAGCGTCATAGGTATGTTAAGTGCAAATTAGCATAATAGGCAGGAAATATTAGCATTAATAGTTCCACCCATTAAAAATATGTACACAGGGGCTGTTGAGGTGGCTCAGTGGTAGAGCCTGCCTGGCAAGCATGAGGACCAGGTTTGAACCCCACCACTACATACACAACTAAATGTCAGAAAAACAAAACAAACAAAAAAGATGAAAACATAAATAAAATTGACTCCCTCTCTTAAAAAAAAATCTGTGTGTGTGTGTGTGCGCCCGTACATGGCTCTTTGTTACTGGCATATGAACAAATAAATGGCTAGAGACAAAATTGTGTGGAACCCCAGTTACTTCATTTCTAATGAGTAATATATATTAATTCACATATATTTAGTTATGCTAGTGGATTTTTCAAAGTAGCTAATTTTTTTCAAAACTATTCTTTAAAAATTGAGGTAAAAGGGGGCTGGAGTGGTGGCTCAGTGGTTAAGGTGATTGCCTGGCATACGCAAGTTCAAAGTTTCAAACCCCAGCACCACGTACACAATCAAGTGTCCAAGCAATGAAAGCCACATGAAAAACTAAATAAAAGTGATTTGTCTCTCACTGTCCCTCTATCTTTAAAAAAAGAAAAATGAGGTAAAAGAACTCTCTAATGCATGGACTTGCAGTCATTTTTGGGATGGACATTAATTTTTTTTGGTAATTTCAGTAAGTTAATAATTCTGTTTCACTTCAATGTTTTGGTATCATTTTTTAACCTCATTTAGAAATACACATAATGTAGATTACAGTTGGTCAATAGTTCACTATTTTTTTATTCTTCAAAACATGTAAAAAATATAACTGAAAATGTTCATGAAAAATCACAATACAAAGGAATCCTAACTATGGAAAGATAATTTTTCTTTAAAAATATGTCTTTCCGTTTTCTGTGTCTGCAATAAGCATTATTGAAATTTGATTAAAGAACTTCAGCTCAATTGTGTGCATCTAGGAATATATGACAACTAATCCCAACATTATGTAAAACTATAATGCACTAATAAAAATAAATTTAAAAAAAAACTTCAGCTCATAATTTTTATGAATTTCTTTTTTGTACCTTTCTAATGTTGAAAAATGATGACCAATGATGGTAAATTTAAAGTAAATAGATATACAACAAGCAAAATTTAATTAGGGTCATTAATTTTCCACATATAATGGGTGTCTGTGAATAAGAATTTTAAGTATCTTTTTATTATATCAGCTTCATGTATAACAAGAATTACAGCTAAAACAATGACAAAAAGCATTTACTGAATGTTTCCCTTGTGCCTGTGCTCTTAACTATGACTTATACTCACTCATAAAAAAGCCTATCAATTAATTCAAAGTTAGACGTATAGCATTTACTCATCTGTATTATGGTATTCACTGTTATCTAGGAAGATTACTATCCCTCGTATTGAAACTGGTCTTTAAAGTCCTCATGGTTCAAGAAAACAAATGTTTCTCTAAGATATAAACTGTCATTGAAATTATGAATTGAATAAATGTAAACATCTTAAATCTAGTACTAAATTATCTATGTTAGCATCTTAATATGGGATCAATAATGAAAATTCTGCTTTTACTTACTATCTTTATTTTATTGTTGGAAAATTTTTTCTAGGAAATAATTTTAACAGTTCATAAAGCTTTTAGTACCCATGACATTCAGAAATTTATAAATGCTTTCCAGACATCTGAAAATATTACCACCAATCAGATAGTTGACTGTGTTCATATTGACTAGCATTTATGTAGGAGTAAAAATTAAGGGATTTGTTTTTTAAAAAATCTACAATCTAATTACCTAACTGCATTAAAGCACACTTGATTACAAGTAGTTAGTTTTCACTCAGTGTTTATAATGACTTAGAAATTATACTGAAATTTACTTCACTCAGGAGGATTGCTTTGTAGATCCTGAGTTGGGATCACATCCAGGAGATAGCTGTACTTTTAATATTTCCATAAATAGAAGTACATAAAGAGTTGTTATTAGTTCTCCTTGGACAGGCAAGTTCAGATTAAATAATGGCTATTGGCATCATATGACAGTTGCAATCCATGTGCATATTCATAATGACAATTGAAAAGTTATAGGGGCCGGAATGGTAGCTAAGTGCTTACTGCACTTGCCTGAGGACCTGGGTTTGAACCCCAGCAACACATATACAAAGGCCAAATGAAAAAGTAAAGTAAATAAAGTTGATTCTCTCTTTCCTCCTTCTCTCTCTCTCTCTCTCTCTCTCTCTCTCTGTCCCTCTCTCCAAAAAAAAGAAAAAGAAAGAAAGAAAGTTATATATCCTATTCTGATAGTGTCATATGTGTTTACGTGCCCATTTTGGGACTTTGAAAGCTGGGGAGTCTTTACTGGGACATGAAACACCTGCTCATGTTTGATTTGTTTTCCTAACTAATAAAGCCATTAATATTAATATAATATAATCTTTGTGTGTGTGCTCTCTTCTCATGATTTTACACTTTACCCAAAAGTACTCTTTGTATTTGTGTATTATATAAAAACTTCATGTAAATTATATTAAACCACATATTAGTTTTAACCAATAAAATCTTAATTTAAGTATTTCCTTCTATGATGAAATTACTTGGTAATGAGAAGTTTTTTTATTGTTAACTTCAAACTTCACCAAGATTCCCTAGGTAATTTCTGTTACTGTTTTAATAGAGCATGGGTTTACTATCTAAGCAACTTTTGCAAAGCCACTTTTCTTTCTTACTTCCCTTTCTCTGAAATTGGTGTCACCAAATCCTGCAGCCTGCCTCTGCTCTCAGTTGACAAAGTCCTATTGATGTTACTTTCTGAGTATCTTTTAGACCTGTCCTACCTCTCCATCACAAATGACTGAATTCAGTTCAGATCTTTGTGGGACCTTTCCTGGGTTCTTGAAATAATCACAGAGTCAGCCTCTTGACTGAGGTCTCACTTCTTACCCTTTCTTCACACTGACATCAGAAAGATATTTTTAAATGATGAACTAAAACTAATTATCTAAAACACACATACATGACACTTTAAATCCCTCAATGACAACCAATTATATAAAATACAATGCAGAAGGTACTTCAGGATCTGGCCTCAACCTTTCCATACAAATTTGTCTCCAGCCATTATCTCCTTTGAACATTCTATCACAGCTACTTCAGAATGATAATATGTAATATTCATGCAGCTCTTTCTGGGTTCCTGCCACAGTGTAAAATACTTTACATATATTACATCATTTAATCCTCACTGACTTTCTTGAGGATTGTATAATTGTATAACTACTATATAGAAAAGAAAAAAGAAGTTAAAAACTTGTCAAAGTTTCGAAGTTGAGAGGTGTAAATTTAAGCAACCCGCCTTTAGAGTCCACAATGGCATTCCTACACTCATGTACTTGCAGATTCCAAAATCTGACATTGCTTGTAAACCTCTGTATCTTACATACTCTCTCAGTTGTCTAGAAAGATTTTCACAACCTGTCAGCCTCTTGTTCATCCCACAAGAATTGACTCCTTTGTGAAAGTGTCTCTACCTCCCTGGGTACATAGGGTTACTATTTTGACACCTATGGCACCTTACAAAGCTCAGGGAGGCTTTGTGGAATAGTGGACAGAGGACAGTTGTGACATCAGACAGGCCTGATTGGTCTTTATGACTCTATTGCATATTGGTTTTTGGGACTAGTGGAAAGTCAATCTCTCAACATTTTAGTTTCCTTTGAGGTTAATAGGATCTTTTTCAAGGAGCTGTTATTAGGATGAAATGAGTTAATTTTATGAGCTGCATCCACCAGGAAGACTAGAACATAACAGTAAATCATTCACTCCCTCCATCGCAGCCCTTGGTACCTGAGCAGTAATTTTTGTTTTCCTCACCAGCCTGTGAATTGCTTCCTTTTTCATCTTTGGCCCTTCAGTGATTGGTGGGCACTAGGGAAATGTATAAAATGACTGAAAGTACTACTGAATTTTCAATATCTAGTGACACCATTGAATGAATCCTTTATTTTATAGCCAGAAAGCATAATTAAGAAATAACAACTGGGGGCTGGAGCTGTGGCTCAGCAGTTACAGCATTTGTCTGGCATGTACAAGAACATGGGTTCATACCCCAGCACCATGTACACAAAGAAGAACTAAATAAAATATTGATTTCTCTCTCTCTCTCTCACTGTCCTTCTCGCTGAAAGAAAGACCTGGCAAAGAGGAGAAACTCTCAGGCTCTACTTTTTCCTTTCTTTACACGATATCCCAGATCCCTTCTGATTAAAAAAATTATGCCTGCCAGGCACCATGGTATGTGCCTGTATCCCAGAGGCTTAGGAGACTGGAGCAGGAGGGTTGCAAATTCAATGCCAGCCTCACCAATTTAGCAAGGTCCTGAGCAACTTAGCAAGACTTTTTCTCAGAATAAATAAACAAGTTGGGGAGACGGTATGGCTAAGTAGTTATGCATTCCTGGGTTCAAGCCCACGTACCCAAAAACAAAACCTAGGTCAAAATTACCTCTATGAATACCTCAAATTTCATGTAAATAAAATGGGTAATCACAGATCAGCATGACATTTAAAGATGATGGTCTCATAGGCTTGCAATTCTATCTAAAAATCTTCTTACGTGTTCAATCAGTTTTTTGTTTAGGATGTTCTGTTATTTTATTATTTTATTTTTATTAAATCCCCAGGATTTTTCATTATGACACACAAAAGTAGGAATACAAGAAGACAACTTAGGTGGAGTTGAGAACACTCTATTACTACTTCTTATGTCAACTTTTAATTTTTTTTTTTCAAGACAGGGTTTTGCTGAGTTGAATAGGACTTCACTAAATTGCTGAGGCTGGTGGCTTTTTTTTTTCATTTTTATTGGTTCTTTTTAGATATGCTTGCAATAGAATATACAATGACATAATTATAAAAGCATAAAGTAGTGGGCTGGCTTTTATGTCAACTGCTACTATCCTTTCTTCAGCCCAATTTCATAGCAATTTCAAGCACTGTATATTGATGGTCTTCTGAAACCAAACCATCACCTTAGGTGATACCATAGTTGGAAAGATTTAAAAAGGCATTCTAAATGTGTGAACAAGTTGGAGATCTATAAAATTATCATACCTGGAGTCCAGACAGACTTAATTGCTTTTCACAGACATAGATAATCATAGATAATCGTATGACAGTTTGAAATAGGTCATGATTTCCAAAAATAATTTTTAAGTAAATACATTAAATTGTGAATTATTTTTAAAATAAACAGTAGATTCTCAGAATAGCCCTATGCAGAGAGTAAGAGCACGGATTCAGGAGCAAAATGTTTATGCAGCTGCCTGTCTTGGCTACTTCAATAAAATTCTTCTTTTCTTCTTTCTGCAACCACCCATTACGTTCCCATTGTAAACTTGGTGTGAAGTTAAAAGTGAGCCTTTTCTTCTTCCTTGTTTTCGTTTTCTGTATTCCCTGTTCTCTAGTTTTAGGAGGTTAAAAATATTCAGAAAATACTTTATTTCTCTAGCAGTTGGGACAGGGCCAAGACAGACTGTCAAGTGCTGAACTTGATAATCTGAACTCCTTTGTACTGATACTAGAGTCCCATTATCCTTTCTAAGATACATGCACTGACAGAAACAGATGAAAAAATACGCACTCAAGTAACTCTCAAAGTATGTAAGAAGTCATTAAATTTAAAGAACACTTACAATTGTCTACTAACATGAAGATGCACAACCTCAGTTCTCAAATAGTTTATATTCTAGTATTATGTCAGTTCTGTATATAATTCATTTTTCCTGAGTGTGGATTATTATGTAAGGGAAATGTATAGCTTGAGGGATTCATTCTGGCTAAGAAATGGCGAGGCATTAAATTGAATAGAATTTGTGAACTATCTTTTCATGGAAATCTTTCAATGGAAATTATCCATGATCTTAATTGCTGGGCTGCCTACAGATAGAAGGAAGAATTATATAACATTTAATTTTTATCTAACATTTGGATTCAGCTATAAGGAAAATAAACAAAAATCCAAATATTCTTGTTTTCTGCTGCTCATCTCTGGTACATGTGACTGGGATCACATGAATGGAGTAAAAAAATACTCTCTGGATTTGTGTATTTCTTTAGTATTCCAATGCACATATTTATAAGTTTGAAATGAAAATTAAAAACTATCACATGTATTTCTCAATATCATAGTAGTTAAGTGTGGCTGACTTGTGATTGTTCCCTGTCACCCCTACCCTCACCTAACTTCTGAATTCTGACGACCAAAAATGCATTTGTTCCCCAGATGCCCTTGGAGCTTCTCAGTAGTCATGAGACTAAATATGATTAATGGTTTGTGCTAGTGAAATGGGTTCTTTTCTTGTTTCTTTCTGGCTAGCATGCAGATGTGGTGTTAATCCCTTTTGGATCACAAGGGTCATACCCCACTGATAGGTTAAAAGAAAACAAAGGGAGCTGAATACTTACAACCATGTAAATCTGTCCTGCTATACCAGATTTTTTTTTGTGCTGGGGAAGTAGTCTTATTTAAACCACTTTTATTTGAACTTCTGTAGTAGTCACCAAACCAACATTCAATTATAATAAAAAATTTGGTACCTGGAAGAGGGACCGAAGAGAAACAAATCTGAAATACATGAGAGAGAAACAAACTTACATTTTGGGACCTTTCTGTTAATTTAAACTTTTAACACATCAGATATATCTTAACTAATACAACTGGCTTAATTAAATATTCTATTAAAAGTGGTAGAAGTCATTGGAAAGACTAATGCAAAGCATAGCATTCACATTCCAAGTTTCCCCTGAGGGGGTGAGATATTATTCAGGACTGAGAATAAAATGAGAATTTTGAGAACACACAATCATTTGCTTCCCAGTGCAAAGGCTTATTTATAAAATATGACTTCTTTCAAAGGAATATGACTATAAAAATGTTTGTATACATCTACATACATGTTTACTGAATTTGATAAAATAAAGACAACATTCCAGTCTAAATCTCAAGCAAAGTGAGGAATAAAGAACTCAGAGTATAGGGATTGCCTTTTTGTGTCCATTTTTGTAATTTTATTTTTTTGTGAGCAAACCTAAAATTTATAGAAATGTGGGGGGTGTCCTCTACAAGGCAAATTGAGAGACATTATAAAGTTTCAAATAATTTTTGGCATCTCATAATTTCTTACTATGGTCCTATCTAAACTCCTTATATAACAATACTGAATTCTACACAATATTCATAAGCACTGCTCCTAATTCATTTCTTGGTAGCAAGAAGTTAAAAAGGGTTGGGTAATCTGTTTCCATCTTTTTTTTTTCCCCTGAGGTCTTTTACTTTTACCCTATGGTAGAAGAGGTGGTATGCTTAGAATAGAGCAGTGTATGTTAGAATAGGGGCCCTAAATGGTGTTAAAAGTATCAACCAGTAATAGTGGCTGGGAGAGGAAGTGGGATAGCACCACATGAAGCGACTGTTGTCATTAATAAGGATTCCACTGAGATTAGACATTGTACAAATGTAGTAACACAGCTTCTCATTTGCTAACTATTTTCCAGCAATACTCAGTGGCTTGGTTATAGCAACGAAGAAGTTGGCAATAGTATTGACACATTATGTTGTATCACTTATCATTTGATTTAATCTAAAATCAGAAAATGAAGATAAAAGCAATCGATTAATTTGGAAAATGGATAAGAGATCTAGACCACTCTGAGTTCAAAACAAGTAAAGTAGAAATAAGGAATGAAATAATTTGGAAGCTCAATGTAAGTTATTCACAGTTTTGAATACTGAAACTTACGATGTTTGAGGCCATAACAATGTATCCTATAAAAACAGGATACAGGCAGTGGGAAGTTGAATGTAACAAAAAAATACGATTCTCAGAAATGAGGACTAGAGGACCTATGAGGTCAGATGTTAGATGAACCAACTGCATGTCTGTGGAAGGGAAGCCAAATGACAATGAATGGGAGTTGAGTGGAGAGGAATTTCTGGGATAAATGTGGTGGTGATGGTGAGTAGAAGATGTTATAGCTAGAGAGAAAATTCCTTCAAGAAGGAGTCTTCATGTTAGAGTCATGGAGCAATGGTTTGAGATGAGAAATAAGAAGCTTAATATATGCTGATCCACTTCTAACTCCTTTGATAACCTCACCTTTGGGAAGATAGCCAATTGAGTGTGTTTTAAGGAAGCAATATCCCCATAGAGAAAATTAGATTTTAATTAAAGCAAAGGAATGGAGTGAATGGCTTGTGACACAGTTTCTAAAGTCACCATGGAAAGGTTTGGGAAGGAGAGAAGTTTGATTCATAAATAAAGTACTGAGAAATATAGAAGTGAGTTGGTAGAGAGGATAGAAGCTTGACTTCACACACACACACACACACACACACACAAGAACAAAAAGTTAGTTGCCTATTATTTTTCCTCATAATTCTTAGGGATATGAAATTAGAGGATCTCCCAAGAAATCCCAGTCTCTGTCCACAGGGTATACAATAAGTTCATTGCCAAGATCCCCTTCTCCCAGAGTTAATTCTTTGATTTAGGGCAGGGGACTAAAATGTAAATAATATCAAAACTGTCTCTGCTATTATCATAAGGAAAAAAATAATTTCACTTTGTTAGTAAAATAGACTCTTCTAACAAAGAGAACTGACTCACTGTCAATTTTTAGTTACTCTTAAATTTCAGAAACACCTTTCCAGCATCACTTAACTGTGCCTTTTTCAATGAAAATAAAGTTCTACCTTTGGGGAGCACATCTCCCAAGAGAGAGAAAAATCAATGACAAATCCAATGTCTGTTTGTCAGGAAAGACATGTGAGGTCTGATGGGCCTAATGGGACCGGACCATTCATTAAAGATTCTTCAACAAAATTAAGTGGCACATAGATGCCCAAAATCTCAAGAGATCTTTGAAGAATAACATGAATATGGAGACAAATTTAGAGAATGGCTACTGGCATAGGTCTTAACTTCCCTAGGAAGGTGAAAATGTAATATAATATGCAGGAAAAAATGGCAGAAGAGAATATAAACACTTTGTTGCAAAATAGACTAAGAAAAGATATTGAAGGACTTCTAAAAAATGTGTAAATGAATAAGTGAATGCCATCTGAAGAAGAATATATTTTACTATTAATTTTAAAATATTGATCTTTAATAGCTATTGCTAAGATTGCCAGTCCTTTTGATGAGTACTAATTTAAAAATTACAGTTTTTAAAGAAAGTTAAGTATTTAGCCTCATGTGAATTATGTGAAAATATTTTCAGTTTTTAAAGTTATGTTTATTAAATGTTCAAATCTGCTTTTGAATATGCATTCAGAACCCAAGATTGGTTTTCCAGGCTCAGTCATCCCAATGATTTATTAAAACAATTGCTCAACACTTACCATGTGCTCAAATGTGTGTATATAGTTAGCCTATTCTATCTGCAGGTTTTGCACCTGAAGATTCAACCAATCATGGATTAAAAACATTTTAAAATTATATCTGTACTGTACATGAATAAGCAGAATAGTATCTATTTACATTAATTAACAATACCCACTATAAGTGTAATCTAAAGATAATTTAAAGCATGTGGACAGATGCATATAGGTTATATTCTAATACTAGATTACTTTATATAAGGGGTTTGAATATCTGTGGATTTTATTGGCCAGGTACTTGGAACTAATCCCCTAGAGATACTGAAGGATAGCTGTACTCATGATGGTTCCTCTTGTTTCAGAGTCTTTTTTTGTCTCTAATCTCATCCATAGGTAATAAACTATAGCCCTCTTTTGTTAGACTCATTAAAGGAGAAATATTACTTACTTAAAGTAAAAGACCAACTTAAAGGTAATCCTTTTGTCACAGTAAATGGGCTCACCCTATCAAGTCTATAAAGTTCTAAGAAATTCAGCACAATTTAAAAGTGGGTAACACAGTTTGAGTCCAGACTTAACTAGGCAATTTACAAACTGTGCAGTCAGGATGTTACAGAGTCTTGGCCACATCTTTCTTGAGGCAGCAGCAATTGTACTGCACATGGTTCCTTCAGATGTTCTGTTTGTTTTCCTGTTATCATAGACAATTCTTAAACCCACAATGAAGGCATCCTCATTTTTTGTTCATATTCATGAGCAGTACTGAATATGGTAAAACCTCCAATAAAGAGATCTTAGAAAGAATCCAGTCTATCGTCACTGAAGTTGTAATCACAGCAACTCAGCTGTAAAAATGAAGGACAGTAGGATTCTTGAGCATATGATTCAGGATTCACTAAAGTGAGAACGCTGGGTTAGAGAAAAAAAAATCACAAGGATTAGGTAAATGACAACATAGTCTATATTTCTCAATATACAAACCCAAATTAGAGTAAATAGTAAAATTACAAAGATTCTTGCGTGAGTATTCATGGCAACATCTTATCTTTCCCTTGGAGATGACCTGCCTCATTTATTCAGTTAACAGGTATTTACTGAGGGCCCACTTGTTCTAGGCACTAGTGATTTAACAGGGTGGCAGACAGGAGTTCTCTGTTCTCATGGACCTAATATTGTATGGGGGAAAACAGTAAGCAAAGAAGCAAATCAACTGTGATACATGCAATGAAGAAAACAAAACGGTGATAAGATGCAGGGTTTTAGGTAGGATGCCGTTCCTTTAGATTGGACTCCCTCTCTGAGGAGGTCATGTGAAAATAAAGATGTGAAGCAATAAAATCCAGGCAGCAGGAACAGTATGGAGAATAGTATACTGACTCTCATTTTAGATCATGGTACTAATTGTAGTATAAATTTGTTGGAAATAACAATTAAGTATAATTCTGCCTGTTTAGGTCAGTAAAAGTAAATGGTTGACTTGGCCCATGAAGAATAAATGATAGTGTCAGATAATAAATGATCTAGACTTCTTTTTTTAAAAAAGAGAGAATCAATTTTATTTATTTTTTCATCTGGCTTTTTTTCTTGACACTCAGCTGTGTATGTGGCGCTGGGGTTTGAACCTGGGTTCTTGCACATGCCAGGCAAGTGCTCTAACCACTGAGCAACCACTCCAGCCCCTCTAGACTTCTTTAATGAACATTGACCAATATGACAGCTGCCTCTGGAACATCTTCACCTGGACATCAGACCTTCCCTAGATTTAACATGATTTCAAAAAGACATTTTTTTCCATCCTCAGAATAGAGAATATTCCTCATTCCATGTCCTGCATTTTAGTGAATATATTCACCCTAAAAATCTGTAATTAACTTGACTCCACTCTCATTCAGCTTCCACATCCACTTTATACCAAATATTGCCAATTCTATACTTAGTTAAATGTCTCTTCTTCACTTGGATGCCCCTCATAGTTTGCCACATGTTTTCAACTTTCTCTCTGAAATGTATCTCATACCTCCAAACCAAATGTCACTTTTGATCAAAAAGCACTTAAGGCTTGATGAGTGCATGAGAGTTGTTCATTCATCTTCCAAGGTCTGTTTCTGTTAACCATCTTCTTGGTTATCTATCTCCTTGAAGGAAGAAAGTAAATGAAGAGTTGGAAATAAGATCAATGTTTAGGAAACTTTTCCAATGAACAGAATTACTGTAGCATTGGGAATCTCTATACTTAAGATAGGAAACTTATTCTAATTTGTCTTCGTGTATGTTCTGTCTCTTCCATCTTGTATTAGTCTGTTTTTCATTACCACAACCATAACAAGATACCTGAAGTAGCCTACTTATGTAGAAAAAAAGTTTATTTAGCTTACAGTTTTATAGGGTCAAAGTCCAAACCGCATGATTGTTAAGGTTTAGATATTAGATATCCCTCAAAAGCTTACATGTGAGAGAATGCAAGAAAGCTTCGAAGTGAAATGATTGTGTTAACCCAATCTGTGAATTAATCCCGATAGGGATTAACTGGGTGCTAACTGAAGGCAACTAGGGTATAACTGGAGTTGGTAGGTCATTGAGAGTGTGCCTTTGGGGTGTATATTTTGTCTTCGGTAAGTGGAGTTTCTGTCTCTGCTTCCTGGCACCATGTTCCCAGCTGCTTTCTCCCACCACACTCTTCCGCCATAATGCCTCACCTTGAGCCCCTAGGAATGGAGCCTGGTGTCTATGGACTGAGACTTTGAAACCATGAGCCCCCAAATAAAATTTCCCTCCTCTAATTGTTCTTGTTAGGACTTTTAGTCATAGCAGTGGAAATGCTGACAAAACAATGGCATGGTGAGGGTTTCTGGAAGATGGTGGGAAACTGTGGGAAGGGATCACATCTCCATATAGAAAGTCAGAGAGAGTCTGGGTGGGGCCAGGCTCAAACTTTAATAATAATCCTTTCAGAAGAACTAATGAGCACCCTCCCCACCAAATACCCTAACTCCTTTCAAGGACATAATCCTAACTGACCTAGGACCTCCTACTGGGCTCCACCTCTTAAAGGTTCTATCACCTCCCAGTGCTATCCCCAGAGAACTGAGCTCCCAACACAAGAACATTAAGGGAGCAAACAACATCTAAATCCCCTGGACTCTCAACATTCACATCCTTCACACAATACAAAATGATTTCATTCTATTCCCAATAGTTAGAAAGAATTGACTAGGGTTTTTTGGTTTGTTTGTTTATTTTTTGTTTTGGTATGGGGGAATGAACCCAGGGATGCTTAACCACTGAGCTACACCCCTAGCCCTTTTTATTTTTTTACTTTGAGACAGGGTCTTGCTAAGTTGCTTAGGACCTGTTTAAGTTGAAAAGGCTGGCTTTGAACTTGCAATCTTCCTGCCTTAGCCTCCTGAGCTACTGGCGTTACAGGCATGTGCCACTATGCCTGGCTAAGAATTAACTGCTATGTTAGGCATTGCTCATAATTTCAGATCCCAAGGCTCCTCTGAGAATCAAAGCAAACTCTTTCAGCTGGGAGTCCCTGTATAATCAAAAAACAAGTTACAAAGTTATAAAACACAATGGTTGAACAAGCACAGGATAAACATCCTTATTCCAAAGGGGAGAAATAGGCAAATAGACAGGAATAATTGGCCTGAAGTAAGAGCAAACCTCAGCAGGATGGATATTAACTGAAGCTCCATTCCAGATTCATATGCACACTGCAGCAGGGGCTAGGCCCCCAAGCCCTTGGGCAGACTTGTCCCTATGGCTGTGCTGGTCACAGACCACATGACTGTTCTCTTGGGCTGCACATGGTTCTCTAGAGAAGGCATTTCACTTTGGTAGTACCTCTAGCTTCCTGGAGTCTCCACTTCAGCTCCACTCCCACAGTTCCACAAGAAACCACCCCATCTGTCAGTTGCTCCCTGCGGGGGTTCCAACCCTGTGACAAACTTCTACTTAGCTTCCTAGGCCTTCCTTTGAATTCTCGATGGAATACTCTATGATCTTATGATTTGCATTCTGCACACCTTCAGAACTAGCTTCACATGGTTGCTACCAAGGTCTGCTGCCAGCATGAGCCCTATTTGGGCCCACATGAACCAAGGAACTCTGGAACACTTTGCCAGAAAGCCAGATCCTGAGGTGGTGCTGGCCTCAGGTAGCAAACCTGGCCAAACCTTGGAATTCTGTGAAAAAATATTCTCTGGAAAGGTAGGGACAGCCTTGAAAATTTCTGAGATTCCCTTAAGGTCTTTTCCCAATTATTGTGATATAAAGTAAAAATTTATGCTCTGTAATAATCTCTCTAGCAAACAACTTCTCTACTATACTCTTTCACACTTTTTCTTTTGTTTCTTCCCTGGCTGGGCTGTGAATTTTCCAAATCATTCCATTCTGCTTCCCTTTTAATTATACATTTTGCCTTTAGATCATACTATTATACTTGAATCCTGGAGTATGCAAGGTAACCAAACAGCAGCTTGAGTGCTGTCTTGTTTAGGTATTTCCTCCACCAGATATGCCAGTTCATTATCTTAAAATTCAGCCTTCTGTAAAGCTCTAGGGCCTAGACTCAGTTTTGCAATGGTGTGGCAAGGGCAACCTTTACTCCAACTTCTGATAGAACATCCTTCACCTGCATCTCAAAAATAGTCAGCATGTCTTCAATTTCTTTCAGCATTCTGATCATGACCAGCTCTTTCCTAGTGTCCTCGTCTTCTGAGCCCTCACCACAATCACCCATACTGCTCTGCTTATAACATTACAGACTATTTATAACCTGCTCCTCCAAAACTTCCAACCTCTGCAAAGTTACCCAATTCCAAAGCTGCCTCCAAATTTTTAGGTATAATTATAATAAAGACCCCATCCTTATCCTTAATTTTCCTTATTACTTTTTTCATCATTTTCGTGAAATACCTCGGGCAGGTTAACTTTGTACAGAAAAGAGGCTTATTTTGTCTAATGATTTATCACCCTAATGATTTATCTAATCCTAATATCGTCCCAAAGATCCAACCTCTAAATACTATAGTTAGATTAAGTTTCTACCTTCTTAGCTGCCTTTGGGCTGTGGACTGGATAGTATATGCATCTTTGGGTGATCACAGTCAGATTTGTCTTTTCCATTTGTTTCCTTCTATATTTGTCTCTTGACTGATAAATAAGACCAACTTGATAAATCAAACCAAGGCTCTCTGTAGCTACTTAGTCCATCTTTCTTTAACTTTCTTCCTCACTCCAGCCACTTAGAAAATTGTATCTGTTTATGAGGGTATAGAGGGATATAGAGGAGCTCAGGGTGTAGGTTGAGTAGGCACTGAAAGCTCAGGACAGGCCACCTAATATAAACTTTAGTCTCCAAATGTTCTCCTTGTATCAGACTTTGTTCAATCATTAATGAAATGATATTGCTGTTCTCATTTTGTTGTATTTTTTTCTATGTAGAACTCTTTCTGCAACCTTATGAGAGGAAAGGCATGGGGGCAGGAAGGAAGCAGGTTGATGATGAATAAAGACAATTTGCAAAATGCTTGTGAAACTCTTGTAAGAAAAACAGTGGGAGGGCAGGAGCTGTGACTCAGCCCTTACAGTGCTGTCCTGGCATACATGAGGACGCAGATTTGAACCCCAGCACCACTTACGAAGTGTCAGAGCAATGAAAGCCACATGAGAAACTAAATAAAATTTATTTTCTCTTTCTATCTCACTGTCCCTCTCTCTTAAAAAAAAAAAGAGAAAGAAGAAAAGAAAGAGAAACAGTAGGCAGAGTAGACCAGGGGTTCATCTGGGACTCTATGTCTGGATTTCTCTGTTCCAGGGTGCTACGGTTTGAATGTGGCCCACAAATTTTCATGTGTTGAGCAGAGTGTGGTGGCATGTGTCTGTAATTTCAGTGGCAAGGGAGGCTGAGACAGGAGAATTGCAAGTCTAAAATCAACCTCAACAACTTAGCAAAACCATAAGCAGCTTAATTAGAGGACCCAGTCTGAAAATAAAAATAAATAAATAAATAAATAAATAAAAAGGGCTGGGGATATGGCTTAGTGGTTAAATACCACCCCCCGCCGCCCCCACCCCAGGGTTCAATCCTTGGTACAAAAAAAAAAATCATGTGCTGGAAATTTCATCAAATCGTATGTTGAAGGTATTCAGAGTGGCACCTTTGGAAGATAATTAGAATAAGTTGAGGTCATGAGGGGAGGGCCCCCATGATGGCATTAGTAGTTTTGAAGAAAGAGAAGAGAGACCTGAGCTAGCATGTTACTTCTCTTACCCTGTCATGTCCCCCACCATGTTATGATACAGCAAGAAATCCCTCACCAGATGCTAGAGCCTTGTTCTTGTACTTCCTAGTCCCAGACTATAAGAATTAAATATATGTTCTTTATAAATTACCCAAATTAAACTGTTCTGTTGAGCAGCAGAAAATAGACAGATACTAGACCACAGAAATACATCTATTATTATAGCAAATTCTTCTCGATTCCTAATTTAAAAAAATATATATATACATACATACATACATATATATTCATACACACACACAGCAGTATAGTAGATTGTAAGGAGAAATAATTTTGGATCATTCTACTGTAGTTCTTGGGCCTATTTATTAAGCCTGCAAATAAAGACATCCAAATATGCATATTTCATCATGAAGAAGACTATTAGTATTTTGGATGAGAAAATTCTTTTGAAAGAATATCCCAAGAATTGTAGGACTTTGTCCTTTGGCTCCCCTCACTTTCACTAAGCATTGGTGGCAGCCCTTAATCACTGTGAAAACCACTCTAGCTCCACTTCCCATTCCCAAATGCCTTGTATGGGGGTGGTACCATCGCAGGGTTGTGATCTGCCAACAGAGGGAAGCAATCATGGATCTGTTCTAGGCTTCTGGGCTAGATTAAAAAATGCGAATATCAAGATATAAAGTCAACCAAATTATCAAATTGAGAAACAAAGCCAGGTAAACAGTCAAATTAGCCAATTTTAAGAAGACTGAAAGTCAATGAAGGGAGATAGAGAAGATTCATAGATTCAAACAGAAGAAGAAAAATCAGTTAGTACAAGATATAAGTGAAGCATCTGAAATATTCCTGGGCTGTTCCTCTTTATCCTGCCCTGAATACACACATCCACAGCTCACCCTGTCTGCTTTACCAACCTATTTCCCCCCATAGGGCCTCCACCTTTAAATACAAAAAAGGTCGGTTAGAATACAGCAATGTATCTAGGTCTGTGGTTCATTACTAAGCAGTGATTTTGAGCTCTGTTTAGAAATTATACAAAAGCTAGAAATAAAAAAGTCATTCAGGTCATTTAGAAGTTCATGAATTTCTTATAATAACTACTTGAAATTTTTTTCTTATGGCTGTACTCTTCTCTGCCCCTCCTGTGGCATACTTCCACTTATACCTAATCGATTCTCTAAGGTCCAGCTCAGCATCCACTTCCTTTAGAAGAAGCCCTTGCCAATCCCCACAGTTGTTTGCTTCCCCCCCTCCCTCTATGGGTCTTGAAGCATTTTGCTGTATTTTATAATTTTGAATACATGCCTTATTTTCCCCAGTGGGGGCTGGAAACTGCTTGAAAGTAAGGACTGATATCTTCTTCATTGTATTTACCTCCTCCTTGTAATTGTCTGCTACTCAGAGCTTCTCAGTGGGCGGGCTGAAAACCTTCACAGGTTTGCCAAAAACTTTCCAGTGATGTATAAAATCCATTTTACCTTATAAGGAAGGATGCACATTGTTATAGCAATGCCTGCAGATGAAACAAAGTGGAGTAGATGGTACTACAGTGTAGGGCAAAGCATAATTTGATGCAAACAAAAGGTCTGACATCCTCAAAATTTCATCCAAGAAAGAACTCAATAAAATCCGAATGGAAAGATGATCATTTAAGACAAAAATTGGCTGCAACTGCATCTGTCATCTATGGCGGTAGCAAAATTCATATCTGAGGCAGCTGATATTTCCTTTTAAAAAGAAGCTTGATGGGTAAGCCTGAGAAAACACAGGAGGGATAGATTGGTCTTTCAAATAAAGGTTGATTGGAAACCTTGAGAAGGCAGAGCATTGTGGGGCAGGGGGAAGTGGGTAAGAAGAGGAGATGTTGAGGCTACCGAGGACCAAGAGGTGGAAGGACCTTGTGCAAGGAAAACAAGCAATGCTGGAAACCTACAGTATGTCCAAGAGAGTTCTGCTGAGTAGTTAGTGTTTTCCTTTGGCTATGGAAACAATTATGATTGATACCTGATTTTGAGATTTTTTTCTATGTTATTATATCCTCCATTGTATAAAACTTACAAAAACACTTAACTGCACACAACAGCTGTGGTAAGACTTGAAGAATTAAAAAGCAGAGTTGATTCTCCATGGGGGACAAAAATAAGGAAGAAAGGATAACAGTGATCAAACAACTATCATTGTTACTGTTCTGGTTGTGTCTGCTGGCTTTCAGCCCTCTTCCAATCCCCAGGGCTCCCCACAGGAGGAAGAAAGGCTGCAAATGGTATTTCCTAGATTCTTTGCCTGAGAGCTTATGGTCAAGCCTTGACTATGGCCTGTGGGAGTCCCAGAGTAGGAGAATGGAGGAAAAGGGAAGAAGCCCTTTTTCCTGCTTGTGGCAGCACTTTGGGACAGTGAAAGCAACAAGCAGGCAAACTGAGGCTTCCAAGATCCTGTTTGGACAGTTTTAGCAATAAAATCAGCAGCAAAGTACTCATGGACTCTGGATCCAGCAGCAGCAGTGACAGGTGACATCTTTCAGGATCTGTGCTCCTTTGGTATCAGTGGAAATATGAGTGCCTGGCTTCTGAAAGAGTGGCAGCAGCACAGTTGCATTGGCAGAAGTAGCCACAGCCACATCCAAGCAATCTAGCATCATGGGGTCATGAAACTTTGGTAACATCATTTCCCCTTTTGTGCTTCTATACCTGGGTGGCCATCTTTCCATTTTTGTTCTTTTAGCTCTGCCAACATTTTTTATTTGTTTGTTATTGAAACTTTCCTAAGCTCCCTCTGAGAAATGATGACAGTTAATTTTATGTGTCAACTTGACTGGGTCACAGGGATTCCAGATATATAGTCAATTGCTATTCTAGGCATGTCTGTGAGGGTATGTTTGGATTACCATTTGAATCTATAGACTGAGTAAAGCAGATGACCTTCCTAATGTGCCTGGTACTCATCCAGTCAGTTGAAGGTCTGGGTTGAACAGAAGGGCTGGCCTTCCTGAAAATAAGAGAAACCCCTCTTGCCTGCCTGCAGGAGCTGGAACATCAGTTTTGTCCTGCTTTCTTTTTCAACTGAAACACTGGTTTTTCTCAGGTCTCCAGCATGCTGGTTTTTAGACGTGAACGTTCAACATCAGTTCTTCTGGTTCTCAGGTCTTTGGACGCAGACTAGAACTGCACCATCAGCTCTCTTAGGTCACCAGCTTGCTGACTGCGAATCTTGAGATTTCTCAGTCTACATAATTGCATGACCAATTCCTTATTATAAATCACTGTATCTCTCTATCATCTATTGATCAATCATCTATCTATCTAACCAGTTTGGTTCTATTTTTCTGGAGAACCTGAATAATACATATTTTGATAATGAGAAGTGGGAGGCTGCTGTCACAAATACCTAAAAATATGAAAGCAGCTTTGGAAACAGGTAAAAGGTAAAGTTATATGCCAGAAACAGCCTGGATTCCCTTGAGTGGAATGCTGATAGAAATATGAATATTAAGGGTCAGTTTGATTAGGTCTCAGATGGCAATTGTAAAAATAAGAAAAAAGGAAGTAAAAGGTGTAAATTAAGGTGTTTATTGGGATTTGCTGCTCCCGGGCCATATTCACCTACACTGCCATAATGAGGGCGGGCATGGGAAGTGACCAGCTGCACGGAAACGGTGTGCAGGGAAATGGCGCTGGGCCTTCGCCAGGCAGCTGGTTTTATTGGTTAAATAGGAGGAAATGATGGGGTTGGCCTTTCAGAGATTGGCTGGTGGATCTGTCAATCCATTGGAGCTTGTCTGCCAGCATCTTGATTGACTGTTCTTCTCCCAGGCAAGCTGCCCGATGCCCTGCCCCTTAGCCAGCTGCTGGGGCCACTTGTCTGAAGCCACGGCCCCAGCCAGCAGCTGTGGAGAAACCTTATAGAAATGAGGAACACTTTCTTGAAAACTGGAGCAAAGGGGCTGGAGCAGTGGCTCAGCAGTTGGAGCACTTGCCTAGCATGTAGAAGGACCCAGGTTCAAACCCCAGCACCACATACACAACTAAGTGTTGGGGAAACAAAGGCCAGATGATAAGGTAAATAAAATAGTTAAAAAAGAAAAACAGAAAACTGGACCAAAGTCAATCCTTATTACATAGTGACAAAGAACTTGACTGAATTGTGTTCTAGTATTTTGTAGTAGATGTTGTACGCCATGAAATTGAGCATTTGGCTGAGGAAATTTTTAACCAAACTGTTGAAGTTGTGGCCTAGATCTTTCTGTTTAAACTGAAATGGGAGAGGGGAAGGATAACATGATGAAAAACTGAACTTGAAAATTTGAAAAATTCTCAACCTGCTCATATTCCCCCACAAAAAAAGTACATTCAGAAGAGAGTATCAAGGATGTGGCTAGACCATCACACAATAAGTAGATCATGGTATAATATGAGAACAAACCCTGTCAATTTGAAAGGAAAGGGACAAAGATATGATAAAATTAAGGAAGATTGTCATACCTCTTAGATTCTATAGTGCAGGATGATAAAGCTGTTTGACTGTTAACATTCTTTATCCTTCAAGAAAAAGAATAACCCTGAGGGTCAAGAAGAGATCACTCCTACCATAGGTCCAATCAATCCCACCACAGCCCTATGAGCAGGACTGGCTCCTCCTGGTTTCCTATCTGGGGGCAGCAGATAAGGATGCCTCCACCTAGTGCCTCAGGGGTGGGGCAAGAGTCAAGGGAATAGCTACCCACAGAGCTATGGGGATAATACTACCATCCCAATGGGCCTGGAGGACAGAGCACTGTATCAAAGAACATCATGCATTTCCTATAAATGTAAACATATAATATACAGATCTTTGTATCTTAAGATCTCACAAAGTTTGTCTTGCTAGGACTTGCTGGGGTTTGTCATTCTTTTTCTTTCTCTTTTATTTATTTATTTATTTATTTATTTATTTTTGGTCCAGATTCTTCCCTTTAGAATGGGAATGTCTGTCTGATGTCTGCCCCAGTTATGTTGAAAAGTACATAACTTTTCAACATTCTTATGCCCCGTTGGAGAGGAATTTAGCTTCAGGATGAATTATAACTCTAGTCTCACTCATATCTGATTTAGATTATATTTAGATGAAACATTGGACTTTAAAATGGTATGGGAATGAGTGAATATCTTTGGGACTATTGGGATAGGATGAACATATTTTGTATGTCGAGGAGGTCATGAATTCAGTAGGACTAGGAGGGAAATTCTATAGATTGGATTGTGCCAAACTCTCAAAATTCATTTGTTGAAGCCCCACTCCCAATGTGGCTACACGAGGAAGTAATAAAGTTTAACTGAGGTCACAAGAATGGGGTTTTAATCTGATAGGACTGATGCCCTTATGGAAGAAGAGATACCAGAGCTCTCTCTCTCTCTGCTTTGTGAGGACACAGACAGAAGCCAAGAAGAGAGACCTAATTACACTCAATCAGCCAGCATCTTGATCTTGAACTCCCTAGCCCCTGGAACTATGAGAAAATAAATCTATTTTGCTGAAGTCACCCCGTCTTTGCTGTTTTATTATGGTAGTTCAACCTGACTAATGCAGATGTTTTAATCAGCTTTTTCATTGCTGTGACCCAAGGACCCAACAAGAACAATTTAGGAGGAAAGGTTTATTTAGGGGCTCACACTTTTGGAGATCTTAGTTCATAGACAGCCGACTCCATTCCTCAGGGCTCAAGGTGAGGCTGAACAGCATGGCAGAAGACTGTGGCAGAGGGAAGCAGGTCAAGGTATGGCTCCAGGAAGCAGAGAGAGTTCCACTCACCTGATATGAAATATTTATACCCTAAAGGCATGACCCCAGTGATCCACCTCCTCTAGCCATAGCCAGCAGCCTATAGTTATCACCCAATTAATCCCTAGTAGGGGATTAACTCACTGATTGGGTTACAGCTCTCATAACCCAATCACTTCACCTCTCAGTCATTTTTGCATTTTGTCACATATTGAGCATTTGAGGACACCTTTCATCCAAACCATAACAAGAGGCCTAGGTTGGCTTCTGTTTTTTGTTTTTTGTTTTTTTGACTGGGTAAAAACTACCAGAGAAGTCATAGATAATGGGTCAAAGTCAAATAGCAGTGGAAAAACATCTGCAAAGAGAATAACTTAAGAAAATGTACACCTCCTGGAAGGGAAAAGATATTGATGGGCAGTGGGCATTGGCACTTTGGGAAGTGCGTAAAAAAGAAGAGCCATTTTATTTAGATGTTATCAAAATATGAAATCAAAATTCTAGTTAATTCCAGAGACATCTGGATTATGTGTGTGTTTACTCTCACCCAAAATAACAGTTGCCTCTGAGTCTGTAAAAGAGCATGGTGAAGGAAGTTACTATTTCTCCTCATCAGCCACAGTGCAGAAGGGCAACCGGTTGGACAATGGATACTTTGAGACACTGTAAGACACTAGGTTCTGGGATTGCAGTATAATTATTGCTGACTTGTGTGACACATTTAATCTCTTCAAGTTTGTGGCTCAGAATAGTTGTTTTTCAAAATATACTCTGAGGCATAAAAAGGTTGAGAACCATAGCTAACAAACATCATGGACTTTCAATGTGCACTCATTCAACAAACTCTCGGTTTTATATTATCTTTGAGGAGATTGCAAGCATAGTGTCACTGTATTTTTCTGTTGTCCAATGAATGTTTAAATTAATGCCTCTGAATAACTTGACATTTATAGTGAACAAATAATAGGAAGTTATAACCCTCTGATAAAGAAAAAATTAGATGCTATTAATTGCAGCATATTGGTGCATCAGAGTACACAGTTATAAATGTCTATCTTAAGAGTGGAATTAATCTTCAGAAAGAACATTTGAATTCAACTGAAAATAGTATAGTTTTTATTTTTATGAATGAGCTAAATTGAGCACATTATGAAACTACAAAAAAGTTACTTAAAGAAAATTGAAAGTTTAAGACAGAAACAAAACTCCAACTAACTCACAACAATAATCTTTATAGCCTGTGAATGAGCGGCACAACATAGCAGATGACTTCTGGGAAACTTGAGGGAAAGAAATGTAAAAATGCTTTATAGAAGCTGTGAAAACGGCTAGCCATATAATCCTCCCTATTCGGAAAATGCAATTTTATTTGTGGATCCTCTAACAGCAGTGATAGATGACTCATGCTGTTTTTTTTTTTCCATTGTTAATATCTTGTTGTATCAAAAGCTTTGGTACATATATACTATGGAATATTACTCGGCCATTAGAGAGGACGATATTATGGCTTTTGAAATCAAATGGATGGAGATGGACAGAATTATGCTTAGTGAAGTCTCCCAAGCTCAGAGACTCAAGGGCCGAATGGTTTCTCTAATCTGTTGGTGATAGAATTTATGGGGAAGCAGTAGGGCAGACGGCTAACCTAACAAAACCTCAAATTGAAT
>PVKS010021450.1:0-35186 GCA_004027875.1 Aplodontia rufa | reverse complement strand
GTGGCCCACCTCTAGTGTTCACCTCAACCAACGTGGTCCACCTCTAGTGTTCACCTCAACCAACGTGGTCCACCTCTAGTGTTCACCTCAACCAACGTGGTCCACCTCTAGTGTTCACCTCAACCAACGTGGCCCACCTCTAGTGTTCACCTCAGCTAATGTGGCCCACCTCTAATATGTGGTCCACCTCTAGTGTTCACCTCAACCAACGTGGCCCACCTCTAATATGTGGCCCACCTCTAGTGTTCACCTCAGCTAACGTGGCCTATGTCTAGTGCTTCTGCTTCATGATAAGTTTCCGGGAACCTATGCTACCAGGTGTGGGCTGTGACTCTGGCTCTGTTATGGTCTCTAAATAGGAAGCAATTGTGACTTCTGAGGAGCTGGGCCAGGACCTGGAGCATGTGGAGGTTCTACAGAAGAAATTTGAAGAGTTTCAAACAGATCTGGCTGCTCATGAAGAAAGAGTTAACGAAGTGAACCAGTTTGCTGCCAAGCTCATCCAGGTAACTAGCAGAGTGCTACGCATCTCACAGCCCCAGCATGTTAACCTTTGAGTAGATTCAGAAGAAAATTTTGATGATCTTTAATTTCTAAGTGAGCAAATTTTTATAAGCATATCCAGGAGTTTTGTTTAGATGTGAGTAAGTCAGGCCCTGTACTGATTACTTCTAAATGAGAGCAAACTTTTTAACGTGTGGCCTTAGGCAGGAAGGGCAGAGTTCACTTGATCTGTTTCCTCCACCCACTTTCAGGTGGGGCAGGGTGAAACTTTTACTGGGCTACTGAAGCATAGTCGTTGGGTTTCTCAGACAAGGGTGTGGTGGTGAGTGCTTGCTTGGCTTTGGCCAACGTCCACCAGTGCCAATTGCTCTTCCCTTCCTTTTTTCTTTTTTTTTCTCCTAAGGGAGAGGGACAACGAGAATCAATTTTATTTAGTTTTTCATGTGGCTTTCTTTGTTCCGACATTTCGTTGTGTATGTGGTGCTGGAGTTTGAAACCGTGTCCTTGAGCATGCCAGGCAATTGCAATACCTCTGAGCCACTGCTGCAGCCCAAGATTTTATTTTTTATTATAGTTTTACATACTGAAGAGACGTGTTGTTAAAAAAAACTAAAAAATTTAAAAAGTAGTTTCTGATAGTTATATACATCCCTTCCTTTTTGTGGATGCTTCCCTGGGCTCTCTTGGAGCCTGTGGGAACCTTGTGGGAATGGGAATGAGCTCTCCACTCGTAGCTGTGGAGCCCATTAAGGGGCTGAGACAGCTTTCCCTTGGGGCCTGATGTGCCATTCTGTCAGCTGTTTTTTTTTTTTTTTTTTTTTTTTAATTATTTTTATTCGATAGACATGGTTTTACAACTAGGATGGGTTCATCATCAAACAATCAAGAACAGCAGTGTAATGACAGAACAAACCAATACTGGTGCCAGACTATGGTTCCCCCCTTTGGGTTCCCCATGGTTCCATGTTTCACTTTACTTAAGCCCCAAGTTAATTGGACTTCTCGTGGAAGTCAGAGGTTCCCCTTGGATTAGATTCACCCATACTACCTCCCTCTGGTCACCTTGATGTCCTTCCTATTCCCTTCCCTGCATCCCCCAGGAATCTTGGCACAGTTCCCCACGATCATGTAAGAATTCATACATGTTGAGTTAATTGTTAAGTTAGCCATATAACAAACCGTTTCTGCTTATATTCTAGCTTCCACAAATGAGAGAAAATATTCGGCTCTTGAGTCTCTGAGTTTGGGATACTTCACTTAGCAAAATTTTTTCCATCTGCATCTATTTGGCTGCAAATGCCATAATATAATTTTCTCTAATAGCCAAGTAGTACTCCATTGTATATATGAACCACAGTTTTTGGATTCATTCATCAAGTGAGGGGCATCTGGGTTGGTTCCATAATTTAGCTGTAGTAAATTGGGCTGCTGTAAACATTGATGAAGCTGTATCTCTAGAGTAAGCCGATTCTAGCTCTTTGGGGAAGATACCCAGGAGTGGGATAGCTGGGTCAAAAGGCGGTTCCAGCCCTAATTTCCTGAGGAGTCTCCACACTCCGTCAGTTGTTTTCTGATTCTTCCCTTCCTCTATAGAATTGAACTGTTCCAAAGATATCAAGCAGTACTAAGCAGAAAGCTTTTGCTTTGGGGAAATTTGATTTGCAGGGCACAGGGTTTAATTTCATAGGTCTACTTTGGGGCTGGGGATTGCTCCCTTTCTCTGGTGGGTGGTTAAGAGAATGATGACAGCTTTCTTCATATACCTTACCCATCCCCAGAGACAGTATGTTCTCCCCGATCCTAAACCAAGGTTTTGCTGGAGAACAGTCCGTCCTTGTGGACTCCCAAGGGGATCCCCACACATGAAATGCTTCATGTTATGTGAAGTAGCTAATTTATTTATTTACTTATATACATACTGAGGATTGAACCCAGGGGTACTTTACCATTGAGCCACATCTCCAGTCCTTATTTTTAGACAGGGTCCTGTTAAGTTTAACTACCCAGGCTGGCCTTGAACTTGAGATCATCGTGCCTCAGCTTCTTGAGTTGTTGGGATTCCTGGTGTGTGCCACTACACCTGGCACATATTATCTTTAATTAAAACAAAACAAAATAATACAGGAAGCTGAATCAGGATGATTGCAAGTTTGAGGCCAGTCTCAAAAAATAAATAAAATAATAATAATAAAAACAAAAATTTGGTTGGTGGGGAAGGGAACTTTTAGTCTATTGCCTGTAGACTGAAGCCCATGAACCCTGAAAATAATGTGTATGGGCGGCAATGCTCAACAACCTAAACAAATGTTTAGATACCAGATTTTTTGGGGTAGTTGGGTGGATTGATGGAACTTGCAGAGTTGGAGGCCAAGTGTGTGCTAATGTAAAGAGGTCTGGTACTGCTATTCTTAACATCTTTGTAGATTAAGCATGCTGCTCCAAGGGTTAGGAAACAACCTCCCTTTCTGCATAAGAGGAAACTGACGTGCTCTTGAGCTGAACCTCCCTTCATTTCGTTTCTCACAGAAGACCAGTGTTTATTCTGTTAAGATTTTCTTCATTATGATGAAGATTTGCACATATGCATAATTAGAGGAACCTATCCCAGAGTTACCAGATGGAGGGGCCAGAGACGTCAGGCCAGTTCAGTTTCCTATTCTCGTCACTGTTCAGGACCAGCACCCTGAGGAGGAACTGATCAAGACCAGGCAAGATGAAGTTAATGCAGCCTGGCAGCGGCTGAAGGGACTGGCTCTGCAGAGACAGGGGAAGCTGTTTGGGGCTGCCGAGGTTCAGCGCTTTAACAGGTACCAACTCAGAGTGGGCTTTGGGGCAAGGCATCCACCGAGAAGTGTGGATGAGTCTTGGCCTGTGTGACAGTCCTGGTGCTCCTGGGTAGTCGTGGTAACTGTGGGATAACTGGTGCCTCTCTTCCCTAGGGATGTGGATGAGACAATCAGTTGGATTAAGGAAAAGGAACAATTAATGGCTTCTGATGATTTTGGCCGAGACCTGGCAAGTGTTCAGGCTCTGCTTCGGAAGCATGAGGGTCTGGAGAGAGATCTTGCTGCTCTAGAGGACAAGGTTGGTTTTGAAAGCAGCTGATTGTATAAATAAGTTGCCCTGGGTTAGGAGAGCAGTTGTGACAGAATGTGTTTCTAGGTCAAAGCCCTGTGTGCTGAGGCCGACCGCCTGCAGCAGTCCCACCCTCTGAGTGCCACCCAGATCCAAGTGAAGCGAGAGGAGCTGATTACAAACTGGGAGCAAATCCGCACCCTGGCAGCAGAGAGACACGCTCGGCTCAATGATTCATACAGGTGGAAATAATCCTCCAGTACTTAACAGCAAGATTGGTTGACTCTATTATAGAGGGGCGGGGGGCAGAGTGAAGGGCAGTTCTGTGTACTAAGAAAGATATAGGGACCCTGCCAGGTAACCTGCTAAGAAAATGCACATTGTTTTTTCTCACCTCTGTTTGTTTGGAGACTGGCAACTTTATGCAGCATGGGATATATGTAGTGTTTATAACTTCATGATTCTTTCATCCTCTCTCACATCATTGTGGCAGATAGAAATGGAAATATCCCCTTAGCCATCTGAGTACCATGTGAAATATCCCATGATAAAATTGAGTATTGAAAAGGAAAAGAATGCTTCTTACTGTCATGGGAATACTATTTCCCAGGACCGCAGTGTGTGATTTGTTAGGCATCTGAGAACATAGAAGTGAGAGCTTTAGGGAGGCCATCTTCCACTTGGGGACCTCCACTGGAGTCATCTAATGACATGCCTTTGGCTTCCTTAAGGCTTCAGCGCTTCCTTGCTGACTTCCGTGACCTCACCAGCTGGGTGACTGAAATGAAAGCCCTCATCAATGCAGATGAGCTTGCCAATGATGTGGCCGGAGCTGAGGCCCTGCTGGATAGGCACCAAGAGCACAAGGTAACAGCAGGATCTTCCAGAAGTGAAGTCATTCACAGATGACATGTCGGTATGTCCCTGTCCAGGAGGCCTGCAGTTGGAGGTGTTGGACATTTTCACGTATAACTTTCTTTGTAAGACTGGTTGGTTTTGCCTTTGGAGACCTGCTCTACCTGGCCCTAGTAAAGATTCACTGTGAACTACAAAAGCAAAGAGGTCAGCTTTGGCAGGGTGAAGGTGTCACTGTTTTGCATATCTACTGTGCCATCTTAAAAAACGTCTATTTAGATACTGAATTTCATAGTTGATTAGAGTAAATCCTAAATTTTTAGAAAAAAGAGGGACAGTGAGAGAGAAAAAGAGAATTGATTTTATTTCGTTTTTTCATGTGTCTTTTGTTGTGTATGTGGTACTGGGATTTCAATTCACGTCCTTGCGCATGCCAGGCAAGTGCCATAACTGCTGAGCCACCATTCCAGCCCCAAATCTTAATTTTTTATTCTGGTGTTTTCCCAAAGCATGTTCCGTGGAAAATTGCTTAAATAAGATCTTAATATGCTTTACTTTAAAAAACGGATAGGAGGGCTGGAGCGGTGGCTTGGTGGTTATGGTGCTTGCCTGGCATGTGCAAGTATGTGAGTTCAAACCCCAGCACCACATACATAATTATATCTCCATGCAACAAAATTCATATGAAAAACTAAATAAAAATTATTTCTCTCTTTCACTGTCCCTCTCTCTCTTTAGAAAAAAAGGGGGGGTAGGTTTTCTAAGTAATGATGAATATAGGTACTTGGGAATAAATCTTAAAAGTTATGGAGGGCGTTTGCAAAGGATACTGTAAAGCTGTGTTGAAAGACAGTAAGGGAAAACCGAGTAGGTTTTATGTGTGTGGTGCTAGCGATAGAACCCAGGGCTCTCACATGGTAGGCAACTGCTCTACTCCTGAGCTGCATCCCCAGCCCCTGGGGAAGAATGAATGGGCAGAATGACTCAGCTAGCGCCCAAATGAAATGAGCTCTTTAAAAGTAAAAATTCTCCACAGGACATGAGCATTCAATGAAATGACACTCAAAAGTCCAGCAGGGGTGTACGGATGTCGAGTAAATAAGCTGATTCTAAAATATTTGGAAAAAAATGTTCAGAAATACCTGAGATGATTTTATTTTATTATTTAGGTAGGTAGGTAGATAGTACTGGGGACTGAACACAGAGGTACTATACCACTGTGCTATATCACCAGCCCTTTTTATTTTTATTATTGTAAGTCAGGATCTCACTAAGTTGCCAAGGCTTGAACTTGTGAACCTCCCACCTCAGCCTCCCCAGTCCCTGGGATTACAGATGTGTACCATCATTCCCAGCAGATAATAAGATAATTTTGAAGAACAGGGTGGGGAGGGAAGGGATTCACCTTCCAAGGTGGTAGAAAATCATAGTAAACAAATGCACTTGACGCATGGAAGACATATAGGCCATTGGAAACCTGATGAATGACAGGTGGCTGCAGAGCCAGTGGAAAAGATTTCTCCATGGTGCTCTCATTTTTGATGTCCCAGGCTGCTAGTTCTGTTCCTCATTTTATACATGGCAGTCTGATGTAGAATGACTGATTGAAATTCAGCAACTTATTTTTCTTTCACAAGTTGCTGGGAGTAAACTAGTTTTTCCGCTACAGGGTGAAATAGACGCTCATGAAGACAGCTTTAAGTCTGCGGAGGAGTCGGGACAGGCTCTTCTGGCTGCTGGTCACTATGCCTCAGATGAAGTGCGGGAGAAGGTGAGCGAGGGGCAAAGGAGCTTATGAAGAAGTCTCCCAAGCCTCTTAGGTGACCCCCAGTGTCCACACATGGCATTCACCATCATAGCTAGAGCAAGCCAACCTTCAGCCTGTGAATTAGCAGTTTTTCCCTTAGAGATTTGAAAAGGTTTACGTACAGTACACACACAAATCAGTCTTGAGGACAATTTCTTTTGATCTTTGTGACATATTTCTTAAAAGGGTCTTTGCAGAGAGAGACAGTCCTATTTTAATGGTTGATGCAAAGAAGAGGCAGGTTTTTTTTTAATTTTTAAGGAGTTGAGTTACTGTTTAATCATAAATGCATATAAAGTAACCGTATGATACACATTTGTTCTTAAACCAGAATCACTCCCACATTGCCCACACCCCTGTCTCGATTCTTCTATATTTTGCCTGTACAAGTGATACAAATGCTTAGATTGTGAATTTTCCAGAGTTTATGATTATATAAGTATTATTTGGATTCTCACGGAGTTAAAGAGTTTGCTACATTATTGAATGTCTCCCTAGATCCTTCCTTATCCTCCCTCCTTTTCTCCTCCCCCCCCATCCTCCCCATATCTATGGTTGCCCTGGATTATGTATTGTTATGCCTTTGCTGGGTCTGATACATGAGTTTGATGACCTTTCACCCAAGCCTGGGTTTAGCTCTAGGAAGGCAGGTTTTTGTAACATGAGTATAGAGCATTCATGTATTTATTTAACATATTTTATAAAGCACCTAGTTAACTGACACTTCTCAACCGAGAGTCCCTCCACCATTTAGAGGGCCTCACTTTCAGATGGAGCCCTTTTGCTTCCGCCTACAAGTCTACTTTGCATTTTACCTCAAATTGTTTGTGATAATATGGCAATAAGTAAATTCTAGGTTGACAGAACCGGGCCATCCCTCTTACTTATATAGCATACACGTACGGGACACTTAGTATTTGTGCATTTCTTGAGCCAAGGCTGACACATATGAATACATTTAACTCCTCACCTTCTAAAATCAGAGAAGGGCCTGAAGATTAGCATGAGTGCTAGAATCCCCAGACCACACTGTGGCTGGACAGAAGGTGTGAGGCTGACCCTGCTTCCTGTCCCCCAAGCTGACCATCCTCTCGGACGAGAGAGCTACCCTGCTAGAGCTGTGGGAACTGCGCAGACAGCAGTACGAACAGTGCATGGACCTGCAGCTCTTCTACCGTGACACAGAGCAAGTGGACAACTGGATGAGCAAGCAGGAGGTAACGGAGCAAGAGCTTCACCAGGCAGGGAGGAGCCAGGGTTGTGCCGCTCACTTCTCCTGCAGATTCCTTAGGTTGTTTCAGGATCTCAGGGCCCTTTCGGCTCTTGAGTAGCATCTCTCCCTGCTGAGATGGCAGGGCCCTCAGAAAAGGCCTAGGTTTGTTTGTTTGTTTGTTTTTTCTCAGATTATTGGGATATAAAATTTTCTACTGAAAAGGAGGGTTTTGTTTCTAGAATTAGTGTTATGTGGGGCTGGAGTGGTGGCTCAGCAGTTGGAGTGTTTGCTTGGCATGTGTGAGGCCCTGGATTTGAACCCCAGCACCATGTACAACTAAGTGTTGGGGAAACAAAGGCCTGATGAAAGAATAAATAAAACTGATTCTCTGTCTCTCTCCCTCTCCACCTCCTTCCCTCCCTTAAGAAAAAAATAAGAGCTTTATTTGTAATCTAAATCTAAGAGTAGCATCAAAAGCTATTTGAAATACATTTCAATAGACTAGCATGGCACAGTGTCGTTGGCTTGAGTTTTGATTTTGTTGTTGTTGTTTGTTTGTTTTGGTGCTGGGGATTGAATCACACTTCCCAGGCAGGAATAGTATCCCAAGCCCCACTGGTTTGATTTTTAGTGAATCTGGGAAGACTTCAGACTTTGCATAAAAGATTTCCATGGTTTAATAGCCATAGAATAACTTTCCTTCTTTCTTCATTTTTGGCCAAAATATCCTTTGCTTTCGAGTTATAAAAGATCAAAGAGTGGGATGTGATTCTAAACACTTGTTTCTTTTGCAAGGCGTTCCTGTTGAATGAGGACTTGGGAGACTCCTTGGATAGCGTGGAGGCGCTTCTCAAAAAGCATGAGGACTTTGAGAAGTCCCTTAGTGCCCAGGAGGAAAAGATCACAGTAAGACTTCTTGTTGTCACATGATCATTAGAGTCACCAGGAGTCCCTTTTTTTTTTTCCGTAAAGGTCTCTGAGCCAATTTAATAAAAGAGCTATGTGCAAGGGATCCCTGGGGCTGCTTAAAATCTCCTGACAGTAATCTGCCTTCTCCTTGGGGATGTAGCTTAGCTTTGTAGAAGGAAATTGCTTGATGTGTATCCAAATTGAGATTTACCTTTCACTAAAACTAGTTGAGAGTCAATGTAACACATAGTCTTCCTGTTGAAAACACATTCTAGGGGGCTGGAGCGGTGGCTCAGCGGTTTCGGCGCTTGCCTGGCAAGCACGAGGACCCGGGTTCAAACCCCAGCACCACGTACACAACTGAGTGTTGGAGCAACTAAGGCCATGTGAAAAACTAAATAAAGTTGTTTCTCTCTTTCTCTGTTTCTCTCTCACTGTCCCTCTCTCTTTAAAAAAAAAAAACAAAAAAAAAAAACACACACATACACACATTCTAGAAGCTAGAATTGGAAAGCTGTTGACCTCTGTCTGCTACTTGTCAGGTGCTCATACCATGGCTGATGTCTCCAGACTTGAACCTAGTGAGCACAGTCTTATTCTCCCTGGCTAAAAACATCAAGCAAAACCTTACAAGTTATGGGAGAATGTTGCCTTGACTCCTGTTGAGGTTGGGGGTGTTTTGGGACCTGCCCAGCAGTTCCTTTTCTGTAGAGGCTGAGGAACAGTGTACTCACAGTGACAACTCTCTTCTTCCTTCCTAGGCACTGGATGAGTTTGCAACCAAGCTAATCCAGAACAACCACTATGCAATGGAGGACGTGGCCACTCGCCGAGATGCTGTGAGTTCTGGGATTTTGTGCTCCTTTCTTGCTGTATGCAGATATCCCTTCAAAGACAGTTACTATAGTCCAGCCTCTTGAACTAGACATCTTTTTGGGAGTAAGAGCTGGAGGTTCACCGGGATCCCTGTCTTTCAGCTGCTGAGCCGCCGTAACGCCCTCCATGAGCGAGCTATGCATCGCAGAGCCCAGCTGGCCGATTCCTTTCATTTACAGCAGTTTTTCCGTGATTCTGATGAGCTCAAGAGTTGGGTCAACGAGAAGATGAAAACTGCCACAGATGAAGCTTATAAAGTAACATATTGTTGCATTGTTGTGTGGCACTTGGGTAGTAAGCTAAACTCAGCTCTTATAAACCAGTTGTAGCTAAAGAAAGAAATGGGATTCCATAAACTGAACTATTTAACGTAAGCTGTTTAATGCAAACCTCCCCCACATAAAGACAAGTATGATGGTTATGCAAGGTCACTTGTCATTCGCGTTCCAAACAGGACCCTCTTCTCTTTCATTGGCAGGATCCATCCAACCTGCAAGGGAAGGTACAGAAGCATCAAGCTTTTGAGGCTGAGCTCTCAGCAAACCAGAGTCGCATTGATGCCCTGGAAAAGGCTGGGCAGAAGCTGATAGACGTCAACCATTATGCCAAAGATGAAGTTGCAGCACGTATGAATGAGGTCATCAGTTTGTGGAAGAAGCTGCTAGAGGCCACAGAACTGAAAGGTAGGAGAAAATCTCGCAGTGTACAGTGACAGGAATGCCTGGGGAACCAGCAGTCTTTCCTAGTGTTCTAGGAACATAAACCACCCTGGAAGGAAGGGTGATGACTTTGAACATAGGGAGCTTGTCCTGCGTAGGAGTTACTTGGGTCCTTGACGCTTTGCTAATTTAGTAAGTGTGACTGAATGTGTGCTGGTTGGTGGGGGAGCCTGAAGGAAATGAATTGCGCATCACTGAAAAATCAAGGTTGGTCAGTGAGTCACAGGCATTTACTAATTCCCAAGCGCCCTTGCCTGGTGGGGTTAGACTGCTTTCCAGACAGCATCCCATTCGGCCTCTAGGAGGTGGAGAAAACTGACATTCTGACTCAGTCCTTCACCAAGATGCTGGGGTCCAAGAGCAGTGTTGGTGGAAGGATCATGTTAACTAACAGAAAATCACATTCGCCGCCTTGGACAGGAATCAAGCTTCGTGAAGCTAACCAGCAGCAGCAATTTAATCGCAATGTCGAGGACATTGAATTGTGGCTGTATGAAGTGGAAGGTCACTTGGCTTCGGATGATTATGGCAAAGACCTTACCAACGTCCAGAACCTCCAGAAGAAGCATGCCCTGCTGGAGGCAGATGTGGCTGCTCACCAGGTAGATGGGAGAGTGCCTGAGTGGTGACAGTGGGGAGGAATAGCAAGAATGTCAAATGAGAGTAGCATTGGAGGGATGAACCAGTTCGGTTGTCTTAGGGAGGTGTGTGCTTCCACTCAGATTAAGTCACCATCCTCAGAGCTTTCAGGGAACCCAAAGTGAGGGAAGGAGGTGACAGAAAGCCTACTCTCAGGATGGGGAAACACCGTGTTGATTCTTGTTCATACGTGACAGAACCATACCCAAGTAATAAAATCAGCCTCGAAGCGTCCTGTGCATAGTCAGGCAACACTGGGCAAGCTTTGAAGGCTTTGTGCTTTCTTTTCCCAGGATCGGATTGATGGCATCACCATCCAGGCCCGCCAGTTCCAGGATGCTGGTCATTTTGATGCTGAAAATATCAAGAAGAAGCAGGAAGCCCTTGTGGCTCGCTACGAGGCTCTCAAGGAACCCATGATTGCCCGGAAGCAGAAGTTGGCAGATTCTCTGCGTTTGCAGCAGCTTTTCCGTGATGTGGAGGACGAGGAGACATGGATTCGTGAGAAGGAACCCATTGCTGCTTCTACCAACAGAGGTCAGTGTTCCTCCAGCAGGTGGGATTCCAGCTGCTGAAGGGGCATGCCACTGTCACATAAAGAGGGCGCAGCCAGAGGGAGCAAGGCCACGTTTACTGCACTGGTGGGAGCTGAGTTAGTTTATTGACCACTTCTTTCTGTGGCTGGATGACAAGGGAGTGGTTTCTGCTTTCAGGCAAGGATTTGATTGGAGTCCAAAATCTGTTAAAGAAACATCAAGCTTTACAAGCAGAAATAGCCGGACACGAACCCCGCATCAGAGCAGTGACACAGAAGGGAAATGCCATGGTGGAGGAAGGTGAGTGTGGCCTGGCCCTGCTCTGCTCTCCCCAGTTGGTTAAGTGCATCGAGTGCACACAGTAGGCTGGGGGGTGGGGTGAGTCTGTCCCCATTCCTTTCTAACCGTGTGACCTTGACTGGACCTTGGCCTTGCTGACCCTGAATTGTTACCTGTAAGAAGGCAGTGGGGATGATGGCACCCCCTGGTGTAGCTCTGAGAATTGAATGACTCCACTACGTGAAGAGCCTGAGAAAGCACTCACCGCCAAGTCTCGACCCTGAGAACGCTGTGCTGTTTCCTTTTCCTCTATACCGACAGCCCTGTTGCCGATTTGGGGTGTCTGCTCTTCGTGCTCTAGATGGAATCAGGCTTTGGGGAGGCAGTCAACGGTTGGAAGCTGAGCCCATTGTTGGAAACATAATCATGACAGGCACAGCACCCAGAATGTTGTGACAGAAGTGCCGTAACCACACAGAAGCCTTTTTGTTCTCTGATGTCTTTCTGCCGTCTGCTCTCCAGGCCATTTTGCAGCAGAGGATGTGAAAACCAAGCTCAATGAGCTGAACCAGAAGTGGGAGGCACTGAAATCCAAAGCTTCCCAGCGGCGGCAGGACCTGGAGGACTCACTGCAGGCCCAGCAGTACTTCGCAGATGCCAACGAGGCCGAGTCCTGGATGCGGGAGAAGGAGCCCATCGTGGGCAGCACTGACTATGGGAAGGATGAGGACTCAGCTGAGGTGAGTTTGAGCTTGGGGGCATCACGCCTGCTGGGGAAGTGAACACAGGGTGGGAGCGGGTTAGAAGAACTGGTGATGGAGGGAAGGTTGCAGCATCATATCATGGTGGTGGTTTTTAAAGGTGTTTTGGAATCTGGCTTTTTTTTAAAAAAGAGGACAGTGAGAGAGAGAATCAATTTATTTAGTTTTTCATGCAGCTTTCATTGCTCTGACACTTAGGTGCCAGGGTTTGAACCCATGTGCTCGCACTTGCTGGGCAGCTGCTGTAACCGCTGAGCCACCACTCCAGCCCTGGTTTGTTGTTGTTTTTTTTTTTTTGTTTTTTTTTTTTTTTTTTTTTTTTTTTTTTTTTTTTTTTTTTTTTTTTTTTTTTTTTTTTTTTTTTTTTTTTTGCTTTTTTTTATATGGAAATTCAGTCAGAACTAAAAGAGGGTGATAACCCGCCTTCATTCAGCCAGTAAGATCTGCTATTCTTGGGTCAGCTATTCTGACCGTCATATGCACAGACATGTTAATAGTCAGACCAGACACACAGCAAGCACAGCAGCATGCACGTAGACACAGCACAAGTGCACACGCAGCAACACACGGCAGACTGCACGAACGCGCCCTCACGCATGCCAACGTGTGTACATATTATTCGGCAGATCATCTATTTTTTTTTTTTTTTTTTTTACTATAATTCTTACATTTTACTTACAAAGATCTGGATGTTGTCTCCAGACCTACCTCTTTTCTTGCCAGTCTCTGGAAAACTAGAATGGGTTGAGTGTTGACGTTGACATGAACTATGTATATCTTTCTCAAAAGATAGGAAAACTGAAAACCTCAGTACTAGTGGAGAACAAAAAAACACCAGATGCGGAAGGGATGGGGCAGCGTCCCTAGCCAGCCTTGGCTCAGTGGTGGTGGGAGGAAGATTCACCAGTTTGTTGGATTATTGTACTTTATGTCTCTGTGTATTCCAAATGTTGTGTAATCACGTGGGTTAAAGCAGGGTAGAAAACTAAGTCACAGTTAATATTTCCCCAAATTAAAATGTTGATCTTCAGTGAGGGGAGAAGCTGGGCATAGTGGCACAAATCTAAGTAACTGAGGCCAACCTGGGCAACTTAGTAAGAACCCTATCTCAAAAAAGGTTAGGGGTAAAAAAAGCCCTGTGTTTAGAACCAAGAAAATAAATAAGTAAAAAAGGGCAGAGAGTGCAGGGCAAGAGGTGGTCACATCCCTGTGTGACCGAAATCTGTTTCCACGGAGGGGTCACCGATGATGGGCTGGGCTGTGTGGCTGGGTGCTCCACATGTGATTCTGGTTTCAGGCTCTGCTGAAGAAACATGAAGCGCTGCTTTCGGATCTCAGTGCCTATGGCAGCAGCATCCAGGCTTTGCGAGAACAAGCTCAGTCGTGCAGGGTACGTGTCCCATCAGCTGCAGGTCACTTGTGGATTAGGGTGGGGTCAAGGGAAAGCTCTGGGACCAGATACTGCCAGCAGATGTTATGGCTGTTGGCAACCTGACACTTTTAAAAGATACCAAGCACCTTGATTAGGATTTTACTTATGGCCTTAGTGAAAAACTCATAAATGTGTACTTCGCAAATTTGGGGTGGCTGTCAGAGTTGGATTCTGTTGTATGCTTGGATGACACCCATGACCGTCCTTTAATTGTGCGTGTTCTTCCTTTGTATTTTCAGCAACAAGTGGCCCCCATGGATGACGAAACAGGGAAAGAGCTCGTCTTGGCTCTCTACGACTATCAGGAGAAGAGTCCCCGTGAGGTCACCATGAAGAAAGGGGACATTCTCACCCTGCTCAACAGCACCAACAAGGCAAGGCGTGGAGAGTGGCTGGCACTCGTCCACATCAGCACCATCGTGTTGCTCTGCTTGGTGTCCCTGGGCGATTAGAATATGGAGAGAGAGCCGAGGGTGTCCTTGTTGGCCTCCCACTTACTGTGTGTGTGTCATCAGGAAGGTGACTGAATGTGCCTCCTGTGGGTAGTGTAGAGTCTTCCTCGGGGTGGCTTTTCCACTCTCTAGGTGGGATTCTTTCCTTTTAAGCCACAATCTGCTGCTCTGTAACTTGAATCTGTTCTTCTTTTCTGTATTGGTTTTTTTTTTTTTTTTTTTTTTGGTTTATTTGACAGTACCAGGGATGGAATACTGGGCCCCTGCATTGTAGGCAAGCTCTTGTCTGAGCCACACCCACGTACCTACCTCTTGTCTTTTGCAGTATCGGGGATGGAACTCTGTTGGTTATTAATCTAGACTACAGCTGTCTCAGCTTGGTAGGTAGTTGCAGACAGCTGAGATGTCACCCTGTAGGCTTTGTCTTCAGGTTAAACATACCTGATTCGTCAGCTTTCTTCCTTGACACAAGCTGGTTTGACAGTGGCCTTGAAGGCAGGTGTGTGTTCCTCCACTGACTCATCCCAAAGGATCCTGTCTCCTGTCTTGGTGGAATCTAGAAAAACTTTCAGAGGCGTTGATGAGAACCTCCCATTCCCTCACTTAGTTTACTGCGCTCATGGGGGCTTTTGTTGTTGTTTGCAATACTGGGGTTGAACTCAGAGTCTTACACATGCTAGACAAGCACCCTACCCTGAGCCCGTTTTTTATTTCAAGAGAGTTTGTAGTGGGGCTAGAGCAGATGAAAGTCACATGAAAAACTAAATAAAAATTGCTTCTCTCTTTCTCAGTTTTATTTAGTTTTTCATATGGCTTTTGTTTCTCGAACACTTTGTTGTGTACATGGTACTGGGGTTTGAACCTGTATACTCATGCATGCTGAGCAGGTGCTATAACTGCTGAGCCACCATTCCAGCCCTTATCTCTCTCTCTCTCTTTTTTTTTTTTTTTTTAAGAGAGAGGAACAGTGAGAGAGAAGAGAGAGAGAAATACTTTTTATTTAATTTTTAATGCAGCTTTCATTGCTCCAAGACTTCATTGTGTACGTGATGCTGGGGTTTGAACTCGTGCACTTGCACATGCCAGGCAAGCACCACCACTCCAGCCCTCTCTTTTTTTTTACGGGAAAAAAAAAGTGTTTGTAGTGTTGAGGATTGAACCCAGGGCTTCACAGATGCTAGACAAGGGCTTTACCACTGAGTGGCATCTCCAGCCTGTTTTGTTTTATTTTTATTTATTTATTTTTTGTGTGTGAAATATATATGAACAAAATTATTTCTTTTGAAATAGAAATTCCCAGAATATTTTCTTTACTACAGCTTTATAGTTGTGCATAGAGTTGGGTTCATCCTGACAATTTATTTTTATAGTACTAGGAATTGAATCCAGGGGTTTTTTACTGAGCTACATCCCCAGACCTTTTTTTCCCCACATTTTTTATTGGTGCATTATAGTATATACTGATGGTGTTTGTTGTTCTGTATTCATACATGCATACAGGATAACAATATAACATCCCTAGACCTTTTTTATGTTTTAGTTTGAGAGAGGGTCTCACTAAGTTGCCCAGGCTGGCCTCAAATTTGCAATTCTACCTCCTTGGCCTCCCACATCACTGGATTTACAGGAATGTATCAGCACTCCTAGTTCTAGCCCTTTTAAAATTTTAGTTTGAGCCAGACATGGTGGTACACACCTGTAATCCCAGCAACTTGGGAGGCTTAGACAGGAGGATCACAATTTCAAAGCCAGCCTCAACAACTTTCAACTTATTTAAAAATTAAAAATAAAACATAGTAAATTGTCCCTGGGTTCAGTCTCCAGTACCAAATATTAATTAATTAATTAATAAAATAAAGTTTTTAGTTTCAGATGGTCTCACTAAATTGTTTTGGCTGGCCTTGAACTTGTGGTCTTTTTGCCTCATCTTCCCAAGTTGCTGGTATTATAGGAGTGCACCATCATCACACCAGGCTACAACTGAGTTGGTTTTTGTTTTTATTTTTGCAGTACTTGGAATTGAACCCAGGTTCTCTGCCACTGAGCCCTTTTTACTTTTTTTTTTCCAGGGTTGAGGACTGAACTTGGGTCCTGGCTCATGCTAGGCAAGCGCTCTGCCACTGAGCTAATTCTCCAACCCCTTACTTTTTTTTTTTAATCAAAAAAAAAATATTTTTAAATAAAGAAAGTGGGACAACGAGAGAGAGAGAGAGAGATAATTTTATTTTAGTTTTGCGTGTGGCTTTCATTGCTGTGACACTTTATTGTTTATGTAGTGCTGGAGTTTGAACCCATGTCTTTGCACATGCCAGGCAAGCAACCACTGAGCCACCACTCCAGACCCCCCTTTTTACTTTTTTATTCCAAGCCCTTTTTATTTTTTTATCTTGGGACCAGGTCTTGCTGTATTTCCCAGGCCTGAGTAGAATATGTAATCCTCTAGCCTCAGCTTTCCCTGACTACAACTGAGGTGTTTACTGAATTTAATTCTGACTTACTAAAAGTTAGACACATGGCAAGTGGCTGCATTATTGGACAGCACAGTTTTGGAGAGTAGGGAAGACTGTCCTTTTTTGGTTTCTAGCATTCCTGTTTCACTTGTGGCTTTCCATGTGTGGCAGTGCGTATGTAGTGACTGATTTTGTCACAAGCTTCTTAAAATGCTCAGAGCTGAGGCTGCAGTGGTGGCACAGTCTGGCATGTGCAAGGACCCTGGTTTAAACTCCAGCATCATACACACAACTAAATTTTGGAGAAACCAAAGCAAAACTAAAACTGATTCTTTCTCTCTCTCTTTCTTCCTCTCTTCCTCCCTCTCCCTCTCTCTTAAAGAAAAGTAAAGAATGCTCGGAGCGCTCTTGTGTGGGCGTGCCAGGCGCATGCCACGTAGGCCTGCGCTCTTGTGTGGGCGTGCCAGGCGCATGCACGTAGGCCTGCATGGGTTTGCCCTATCAGGAAAGGAATCTGCTCTCACTTTTCTGGTTTCTTTTTTTCCACTTAGGACTGGTGGAAAGTGGAAGTGAATGATCGTCAGGGTTTTGTGCCAGCTGCATATGTGAAGAAGCTAGACCCCGCCCAGTCAGCCTCCCGGGAGAATCTTCTGGAAGAGCAGGGCAGCATAGCACTGCGGCAGGAGCAGATCGACAACCAGTAAGGGGCACACAATCGGCAGTAAGGGCCAGGCGTCACTCAGGGCTTGGTTGGTCTCACGCAGACATAGGCAGTCTTGAGGCCTGCAGAGCCTGGCTACCTTCCTGTTGCTTTCCCCAAGGCACTTTTATCCCACCCCTCCCTGTTTGAGCTTCAGAATCCCTGACTGATACCTCAGTCTCCTGTGTTTTGTTTCTCTCTCCTGTGTTTGGAGTCACTTTTTCTAAATGGTATTTTTCTAAACATTGCCATCTTAACCTTTCTCTTGTGGTTCAAGATGTATTTTGAAATGGATTTTCAGATTTTCACCCCTCGGTTGTTCCTTGCCCTTTGGATGGCTGCTTAGAGAGCTTATCTTTCTACTGTAGCTCATGTTCTAAGGGTGGGATTTCTTATTTGTGAAATGGCTCTGTCCTCATTCTATAGTTAAGCTATAGACTTGTGTCCCTGTCCCTCCATTAGGGCATATCTTACTCCTAATGAAATTAACAGCTGTAGGTGCTTGGGAAGCATCCAGAAAATGCATTCCCTTTAGAGTTTATAATAATGGAACTCTTCTGGCTATAATGGTCCTTGAAAAGGCTAGAAATTACTTGTGTATGTCCAGACTCTCCTAAGTGTGGAGTTAAGGAGAGGTTTGGATTCATGTTCTTATCAGCAGCCTGGGTCATAAATATAAGAGCAAAAGCATCGATCGTGTATATGGATGAATTGGCTATCATCAATCGGTAAAATGCGTTTTGCAAGTGTGTTTTGTCCTCAGGCCTTGTCTGTGGAGTTTGTAGTGTTTGCAGTATAGAAAAGTCTGCCTTCAGCATGGCAGACTTGTCAGGAAAAGGTGAACTGACCCTCCTGCTCTTTCTCTGCTATGACTTCATTCATGGCCTGGTCTGCTTCTAAGAGCTTTTGAATGACTCCTCAGTTTCCCCACTGTAAGCCTCCACCATCGCGGCAGACGGACCTGCCGCCTGGCGTCCCTGTGGATCAGTCCCACTAACCTGTGCATGCTTTTGCTGTACCCCTCTGTGCAGGACACGCATAACTAAGGAGGCCGGCAGTGTCTCTCTGCGTATGAAACAGGTGGAAGAACTGTGAGTAGGCCGAGGGCCTCGCCGAGCTCCCTGTCCATGCTGCACCTGTCCATCCTCCCTCTGCCGCTTCTCTCCAAGGCACTTGTTCATCTCGGAGGCCGAGGTGGCGGGAGGGGCTGGGCGTCTGTGCAGCAGCTTTGCTGGCAGGGAGAGGATTTGGTGAGCTGTGCCTGTGGATGACTGCTGCTCTCGTTGGTTGCTTCATGTGCAGCTGTGTGTCCAGAGTGGTGTGGGCCCTGCGTGGGTCCTGTGGTGTGCACCAGCCACGGTCAGCAGCCAAGGCGAAGGCGGACCTGTGGAATTCCTCTGGAAGGGGGAAGCTGAACGGCTGTCTTAGAGTGCCTTTATTCTTCAGAACTCTTTGCTTTTTTATTTCTGTTTGGGAAGCTTGGGAAGCTTAGATGTAATGGTGATTTTAGATTTTTTTAACTTTCAATTTAGTTTTGAAATCAAGTTTTCATTCTCTTGTCTCTAAAGAGAGTGGGAGTTTAGCACTTTGTATTGTCAGTATTGTCCGATTCTTCTTTAGTATCCCTGGTAATGGATACCGATACTCTACTTGATTGTCCTTCTGAAGTTGCCACAACTTTCTCAAAAACAAGTACATCGTGTTAGAAATGTCCTATTGATCCAAAGATACAGGCAGCCTTATGAGTCCATTTTAAAGCTTGCTGTACCTTTTTCTGCCTGGGGGCTGCTTGGAGAATTACGAAAAGTAAGAAAACCCTCTGTATACATTATGCAGAATCATCTCACCTCTCCGCCATAGTCGCATGAACCCTGTGTTTCCGTGCTAAGTGCTTGGTTTCAGTCGTCTGGTTGTGATGTTGTAAGTGCAGAACTGGCTGTCATGGCCACATGGTTGTGAACAATACAGGGTGTGCTCATCCCCAAGGCTACAGTGTGGGTACTTGGGGTCCTCATCTCATACATTCTGATCCTTGGTCACCAGGGCACCATCTTTACAAACCCATGCCTTGGATCACATCTTGGAGACAGCTAGTGTTGCCCTTGTGCTCTGCATCTCAGCTGCTTAGCATCTAACCCCCTTCCTGCCCTTCTTGTCATCCTCTTCACTTACATCAGATACCACTCTCTGCTGGAACTGGGTGAGAAGCGGAAAGGCATGTTGGAGAAGAGTTGCAAGAAGTTCATGTTGTTCCGCGAAGCCAATGAGCTGCAGCAGTGGATCAATGAGAAGGAGGCTGCTCTCACGAGCGAAGAGGTTGGTGCTGACTTGGAGCAGGTCGAGGTGCTGCAGAAGAAGTTCGATGACTTCCAGAAGGTACGGAAACTCCTCCCCACTCCCGCCCCTTTTAAAAAAATAAAAAAGACTTGATTCTCTTGATTTTTTTTTTCTTTTTTTAAGAGAGAATCACTTTTTTTTTTTTAAACTTACATTTTCATCTGGCTTTTGTTTCTCCAACACTTAGTTGTGTATATATATATGGTGCCCGCGATTTGAACCTGTGTCCTTACACAGGCCAGGTCAGTGCTCCAGCTGCTGAGTCTCTGCTCCAGCCCCAATTTTCTTGATTTTTGACCACAGAATACTGGAATGAAAATTATGTAGATTGTATTCCACCCTCTGTGGAGATTATAATTCACTGTAACTGGGTGGTGGTTTTTTGGTTTTGTTTTGTTTTATTTTGTTTCTCTTTGCCATGCCAGGGGTATGTAGCTATTTTTTAAATGACTTTAATAGCTTTTCTTGGACCAATTTAGTTATAAGCAAAAACATGCTGTTTTCTCTTCATGTTTAAGAACTTTTTAAAGGGGACTGCTCAGTGATAAAGCACTTGGCAGGCATGCACAAGGTCCTGGGTTCAAACACTAACACCTGCATCCCCAAAAAATAAAAAGGAAAAGAACTTTTTTTTTTTTTTTTTTTTAAAGAGAGAGGGACAGTGAGAGAGACAGAGAAAGAGAGAAACAACTTTATTGAGTTTTTCACATGGCCCTCGTTGCTCCAACACTCAATTGTGTACGTGGTGCTGGGGTTTGAACCCAGGTCCTTGTGATTGCCAGGCAAGCGTGGACACCACTGAGCCACCGCTCCAGCCCCGGAAAAGAACTTTTCTTTACTTAAAATACTAAGAGATAAACACATACGTATTTTGGGTTTTTTTGGTACTGGAGACGGAACCCAGGGACCTCTACCTCTGATCTACCTCCCTAACCCTTTTTTATTTCTTATTTTGAGACAGATTCTTGCTAACTTGGTTAGGGCCTTGCTAAATTGCTGAGACTGGCCTTGAACTTTTGATCCTCCTGCCTCAGCCTCCCAAGTCTCTGGGATCATGGGTGTGCACCACAGTGCCCAGCTCTTTTTCTTTTCTTTCTTAATTGAACTAGAATTCACATAACAAATTAACTATTTTAAAGTGTACAATTTAGTAGCATTTAGTATATTCACAGTGTTTTATAGCTATGTCTCTGTAGAAAACCACACGCTCATGAAACAGTCATTGCCCACAGGCCCTGGCAGCTAATTTGCTTGTTTTGTTTTGCTCTGGTGCCAGGGACTGCAGGGCCCGGCGCATGGTAGGAAGCACTTTACCTTTACTTTTTTCTTTTCCTTTCTTTCTTTTTTTTTAGTTGTAGATGAGCAAAATACCTTTATTTTGATGTGGTGCTAAGGATCAAACCCAGCAGCTCACTTGTGCTAGGCAAGCACTTTGCCCTACTCTTATTCTTTGTGTCCGGATTTTCTTATTGTGGATGTTTTGTATAAATGTAATCACAAATGTGATTTTTTTTAATGACTATTTAATGCTGTCAAGATTTATCCTTATAACATGTATTGGTATTCCGTTGCTTTTTTGTTGTTGTTATTGTTTTTGTTTTTTTAAAGAGTGAGAGACAGTGAGAGAGACAGAGAAAGAGAGAAACGACTATTTAGTTTTTCACATGGCCGTAGTTGCTCCACCACTCAGTTGTGTACGTGGTGCTGGGGTTTGAACCCGGGTCCTCGTGCTTGCCAGGCAAGCGCTGAGACCGCTGAGCTACCCCTCCAGCCCCTGTTGTTGTTGTTAAAGAGAGAGGGAAAGTGAGAGAGAACGAATCAGTTTTTATTTAGTTTTTCATGTGGCTTTCGCTGCTCTGAGACAGAGACATTGTCGTGTACGTGGTTCTGGGGTTTGAACTCGTGTACTAACAAATGAGAGGCAAGCACTGTAACCACTGAACCACCTCTCCAGCCCCTCCATTGCTTGTTATTGCTGAATGATAATCCATCATATGATTTAGCACATATTTTTCATATATTCAGTTTAAGAGTATTCTTACAACCAATTAAAATGTGGAAGGGTGAACTAGGAGCACTGACTCTTGGCTATAATCCCAGCAACTTAGAAAGCTGCACATTTAAAGTGAGGCCTTCAGCAAATTAGCAGGACCCTGTCTCAAAATAAAAAACAAAAAGGACTGGGGATGTGAATCAATGGTTAAGCACCCAAGGGTTCAGTCCTTAGATACAAACAAACAAACAAAAATATGAGAGGAGGATTCCTCTCCCTCTTCTCTGTTGGCTATTCATTAAGTTTAATAACATCTTTAAAAACACCTTTAAATGGAGCGGAGGCTCAGTGCAGAGTGCTTGCCTGGAATGTGGGAGGACCCATGTTCGATCTCCAACACCACATACACAACTGTGTTGGAGAAAAGAAAGCCAGATGAAATATTAAATAAAATTGATTCTCTTTTTCTCTCAACAAAAAAACTTTTAAAAAATCTACATTTGGGGCTAGAGTGGTGACTCAGTAGTTAAGGTGCTCACCCGTCATATGCAAGGATGTGGGTTTGAGCCCAAGCACCATAAACACAATGAACTGTTGGAGCAACAAAAAACATACAAAAATTCTCTTTCCTCTCTCTCTCCCACTGTCCATCTCTCTCTTTAAAAAATTTTTAGAAGGGGCTGGAGCCATGGCTCAGCGGTTTCAGCGCTTGCCTGGCAAGCACGAGGACCTGGGTTCAAACCCCAGCACCACGTACACAACTAAGTGTTGGAGCAACTAAGGCCATGTGAAAAACTAAATAAAATTGTTTCTCTCTTTCTCTGTCTCTCACTGTCCCTCTCTCTTTAAAAAAAAATTTAGAAAATAAAAAATCTACATTTGATGCTGGGCAAAGTGGCACACACCTATAATCCCAGCAGCTCTGTAGGCTGGGACAGGAGGATCACAAGTTCAAAGTCCGTCTCAGAAATTTAGCAACGCCCTAAGCAACTTAGCAAGACCTTTTCTCAAAATGAAATGTACAGAAGGGCTGGGGATGTTGCTCAGTGTTAAGCACCCTGGGGTTCAATGCCATGTACCAAAAAAAAAAAATGTACATTTGAGCTAAGTAATTATTATTTTCTTTTCTTTTTTTTAAGAGAGAGGGACAGGGGCTAGAGTGGTGGCTTGGCATTTGTGGCGCTTGCCTGGCATGCGCAAGTACACGGGTTCAAACCCCAGCACCAACGTACACAACTAAGTGTCAAAGCAACTAAAGCCATGTGAAAAAACTCATTAAAAATTCATTCTGTCTCTGTCTTTAACTGTCCTTTAAAAAAAAGAGAGAGAGAGAGGGACAGTGAGAGAGAATCAGTTTTATTTAGGTTTTTGTTGCTCCGACACTTCGTTGTGTACATGGTGCTGGGGTTCGAGTCCATGTCCTTGTGCATGCCAGGCAAGCGCTGTAACTGCTGAGCCACTGCTCCAGCCCCTAAGTAATTATTTTTCATCTGTAGTCAGTGAAGTAAATTTGAGACAGACTGGTTTCCAAAACCTTATTTTCTTCTTTGGTAGCGTTAGTCAGGATTTCCTGACCTGCACCCCATGAGTAGTAGAGAGAATGTTCACAGAACACTGGAACAGGCCTTCCTAGGCTGGACAGTCATTGTCACGAGTACTTGTGGGCCTCTTCTCTCTTGACTTGCTGTTGTGGATTTCGTTATCCTGGCTTTTGCTTTAAAGGATCTGAAGGCCAATGAGTCCCGGCTGAAGGACATTAACAAGGTGGCTGAGGACCTGGAGTCTGAAGGTCTGATGGCAGAGGAGGTGCAGGCTGTGCAGCAGCAGGTGAGTGTGCATTGCATCTTAGAGCCAGGCACTGTTGCCATCAGGGAATGGAAGCTTGGTTTCAGAGTTCAGAATTGTGACTTGGAAGGCGGTGCCACCCTCTGTGTGCCCTAAGCTTCCTTGGGCCAATATTCTTCACACTCATCCATGGGGGCTCCTATGTCCCCATCAGTCTATTTAGTGCTGTGAAAGTTGTTGAATGTTTTCGTCACCCTTAATTAACAGCAGTGTCACAAGTTACTTAAATACAAGGTTTTGCTTGCTACTGGGCTGGCTTTCCAGTCTGTCCTTGTGACTCTCCTGTGTCTCCTGTTCTGATGGTATTGAGTGTTCTGAGATGTTTTATTTCCTGAGAAGATAAAATTGGTCTCTCTCTCTCCTTGTAGGAGGTGTATGGCATGATGCCCAGGGTAAGTCGCAGGGGCTGTAGGTGGGACTTGGACATGAAAAGGAGGTAGATCCTGGGAAGAATGTAAAGAGCTGCTTGTTGAAGATTTCTGTTCCTGAACATCAGAAATCCTTTCATGTATAAAAATTTGTGGAAAAGAAATTCCAGATGTTGATTTTTATTTGCCATTTTCCAAGACACCAAAAATCTTTTATCCTTTCAGTTTTCTGAAACTTTTTACACAATTACCAATGTAGGTTTGGTTATTACACCTTTCAAAGAATCCTATGAGTATAACTTAAAGAAAATTTGGTTTTTTTATTAAATTTCCTCATTCTTCACAAATCAGAATTTGCATTTATTCTGTTTGTTTCCATAATTTCTCCCCACCAGCCTTGGAATTTGTTGGTAGCCAGTGGTTGTGTTCATTAATCTGTGAGCTCCCTTGGGGAAAAACTAAAGTTCCGAGTGCGAGAGGCCAGGTGCTAGGTGGCTCTGTGCTTGCTGCACGCTGCCTAATCTGCTGCTTTTTTGATTAGGATGAAACGGATTCCAAGACAGCCTCCCCGTGGAAGGTAAGGACTCTTTTGCAAGTTACTGTTTCTGAGAGTTTTGTAGGAGCGTAACAGTATTTCCTGTTCTTTTCTGGTATGCATTTTTGTGAGTATTTTTGCTTTTCTTGGGCCTTTGATCTCTGAACTCCTTTGGGCTTCTTCTTTCTGACTTTGGTGCTGTTTTCTGTCATCTCTGGAAATGTGGTGTGTAAGACAGAAACAGAGTGCTTGTGTTTGGACCCTCAGTGCCGGAGTGTGCTGCAAAGGGCCAGCACAGCACGGGTTACTAGGGTGGCGGTCCAGGTGATGAGCTAGACGCAGAAACAGCTGAGGAAGTAAAGAGAAGACCCTCCCCCGCCACCACCATTCATCACCTAACTTTTGCTCCTGTGGCCTGAGAAAGGCTTCATGGTGCTGGGTACAGGGACACAGGCGTGTAATCTGTAATCCCAGCTACTCAGGAGGCCGAGGCAGGATGATCTTAAGTTTGAGGTCAGTCTCAGCAACTTACTAAGACCCTATCTCAAAGAAAGGAAAAAAAAATGAAGAGATTGGGGGTTTAGCTCAGTGGCAGAGCGCTTGCCCAGCACGCACAAGGCCCCGAGTTCAGTCCTCAGCCCTGAAAAAAAAAAGAAGAAGAAGAAAAAGAAAAGGGCTGGGAGTATAGCTCAGAGATAGAGTACCCCCAGGTCCAGTCCCCTCTCACTGATGCGCGCGCGTGCACACAGACACACAAACATGAGATTAGTTGGAGTCTCAAATCTAGCATCTTCCTTTCTGACTGAGCTCTTATGAATCCATTGCATAAGCTATGGGTGAGTTAGCAGATTTCTGCTTTTAAATGGATTTCTCCCTGAAATAGGAAGAAAGCACAAAAGTTAAATCCAAAAAGCCTCTCACCATCTACCCTCTGCTCCTGTTTCCACCTGCTCAGTCCTCCTGTCTGCCCTTTCCTGAGGACCAAGGCCACCAGCAGTGGTGTTCGTTCACTGGCTGAGTACTTTTCATTAAACAGGCTCAGTTGAGGGCAGGGGCATTTTTCCTTTATCTCCTGTTTTCAATCTTAATTTTTCTCATAAAACACAAGTTGATGGTGACTTGAATAGATGATAGCTGCTTGCCTGGCCACTTACAGTTTCCTGGCAACATAAGTGTATTTTTCAGAAATGTGTTTAGAGATCTTTGCGAACACCAACACCACCTCTTTCTGAGAGGGTTAGTGACAGTGGATCTGTACACACCCACATCACCTGGGGGAATCATGGCATCTTGGTGAGCTTACTCCACAGCATCCAAGCAGAGCTGTTCTCTGGGCATACTTGAAAGAGTGCATGTCAGGTGGTTTCTTTCACATAAATTGGGTGAGCTCTCTAGTCCAGAGGCACTTAGGATTTTTAGAAGTGAACTGGCGCATGGTGGTGCACACCTGTAATCCCAGTGGCTCGGGAGGCTGAGGCAGGAGGATGGCAAGTTCAAGGCCAGCCTCAGCAAGTTAGCGAGACCCTATCTCAAAATAAAAAATAAAAGAGCTGGGGATGTGAATCATTGATAAAGCACCAGTGGGTTAAATACCCAGGACCAAAAAAGAAAAAAAGAAGATCTTTAGAAATGTGAAGAAAGGTAATTCAGTGACTTACTTCTTTTTCCTTTGGTGAAGTGGTTGTCCTTTGTTCAGAAAGACTGAGAGAGCATCAACCCCATGACTGTGTAGGCATCAGGGTGATTTTTAGTATACCTCACTATAAACAATTTCGGCTGCCAGCCAATGTTTAACGGAGTTTTCCAGAGTGTTGTCTAGCATGGACAAGTTGAGGGCACCAGTCACCAGTCTTTGAGCTGTTTCTGTGGCCCCGGTCTTTTCACCTTCCTCAGGTCTAATCGCAGCTGGGTCTGATTGTGCATTTTGTTTTGTCTCAGGCCTTTCAAGTTGGTAGTTTTTTTTTTAAATAAGATTTCATTTTTGATTATAGTTTTACATGTTGAAGGGTTTGTTGTTATACTTCCATTCGTGCACACATCATATATGTTGATAGTTTTTATTAATGCTTCTGTTCTAAGTATTGTTGGTATCCCTCTAAGATGATTTTGGTTGACCATTGGGACCCACTTCCTGGCACTTGCAGCTTAGATCCCCATCTCTAAAAGCTGGCAGAAGCTTGATTGATTTTCCCTGTGCTCTCTTCCTTACATAGTCTGCTCGTCTGATGGTTCACACTGTGGCCACCTTCAATTCCATCAAGGTAAGAAGCAGTGACCCTCCGCTGGCTCCCCTGTTTTTCATCACTACCTTCTTTTCCTGTTTAGTCTCCTGGATCTCTGGGAGACGCCCCTGAGCGTCTGGGGCAGACACCAACTTTTCCCAGGTCTGCTCTGGCCTGAAGAGACAGCTGGACAAGTGTTGGAACTGGAGGCTCTGGCATTTATCTACTCGGCAGTTAATCAGGAGACAGGTGCCACATGCCAGGCACCAGGCCATTGTGTCTATTTCAGCTTCAAAGGGGATTCCTAGGTTAGGCATTGGGTGAATGCCAGTCATTGGATAAGGCTGATTTTGACTTTGTGGAATTTTGCTGTTGTAGACTCATTTATTCCACTAGGGAGATTGGAAAATACTTCTTTCAGTTTAAGTCATTTTCCCAAGGCCTGGGTGTGGGTGTAATGGAGGAGGATGGGAGCTGAGGTAGACACTTCCACCCTCCTGCAGGAGCTGAATGAGCGTTGGCGGTCCCTTCAGCAGCTGGCTGAGGAACGGAGCCAGCTCTTGGGCAGTGCCCATGAAGTACAGAGGTTCCACAGGTGAGGAGGCCGGGCGACGGAGAAATAGCGACTGTGCCTGAACAGACAGCCCAGACTTACTGACCATCTCAGCTTGCCAGCTGGGCCTTGCTGATATGTGGGGTCTGGCACATGGGACCTTGTTTGACACAAGGTGATGCTCAGTAATGAGAAAGTGAACATGCATGCTTCCTCTTCATAGAGCTATAGGTGGTTGCCACTGACAAGCGTACAAATGCTCTTCCTGGAAACAAAACTATAACCATTCTCACCTTTTTTTATACTGGGGTTTGAACCTAGAGCCAGGGGCCCCTACTGCTGAACTACATCCCCAGCCCTTTTTGCTTTTTTGAAACACAGTCTTTAAGTTGCCGAGACTGGCCTTGAATTTGCTTCAGCCTCCCAATTAACTGAGATTGTAGGTGTGTGCCGTTGTGCCCAGCTGCTATTAGCATTTATTAACCTGTCTCATGTACAGAGATGCTGATGAGACCAAAGAATGGATTGAAGAAAAGAATCAAGCTCTGAACACAGACAATTATGGCCACGATCTGGCCAGCGTCCAGGCCCTGCAACGCAAGCATGAGGGCTTCGAGAGGGATCTTGCCGCTCTGGGCGACAAGGTGAGAGGTGGTGGAGCAGAGGTAAGTCTTCCGCTCTACAGAGCACAGCTCTTTTATTTGTTTTTTCACCATTTTCTTCCCATAGGTAAATTCCCTTGGGGAGACAGCCCAGCGCCTGATCCAGTCTCACCCTGAGTCTGCAGAGGACCTTAAAGAGAAGTGCACCGAGTTAAATCAGGCCTGGACGAGCCTGGGGAAGCGCGCAGATCAACGCAAGGCCAAATTGGGCGACTCCCATGACCTGCAGCGTTTCCTTAGTGATTTCCGGTAAAAATTCAACATTGCTCAGAGCTCTGGAACACAGAACCAGCTTTGTAGAGGTCTTTTTTGTTTTGTTTTGATTTTTGCAGTACCAGGGATTGAACCCAGGGCCTTGCTCATGCTAGGCAGACACTCTATTTTATTCTGAGACAGGGTCTAGGTTGACCTCAATTTAGGGATCCTCCTGCCTCAGACTCCCAAGCAGCTGGGAGGTGTGTGCTACCTCATCAAACTATAGTAGTCTTTTTTCTTTTTTTTTTAAGAGAGAGGGACAGTAAGAGACAAACAGTTTTTATTTAGCTTTTCACATGGCCTTCGTTGCTCAGAGACTCCGTTGTGTACATGGTGCTGGAGTTCGAACTTGCATACTCGGGCATGCCGGGCCAGCATGGCAACTGCCGAGCCACCACCCCAGCCCCTATAGTAGTCCTTTTTATTATAAAATTAATACTGATCCATATAAAAATCTCAGACTACTGAATGCCAAAAAGTGTAAGTCTGCGTACTGTGCACACACTCTCACCTCCGTACCATTTTGCTAAATGGTTTTATATTTTTTACTTAGACAAATTTTGCTCTTAATATTGATACACCTTAGTCTGTTCTATCAACTTTTTTTAGAAGGTTTCAAGGCCATGGAGGAGTTGAAAGAATGACGCAAGAGCTATTGTGATGCAGGCACCAGTGACCTTTGTGACATTCTTATTTTATCTGGACACTTGTTTTTGTTTTTGTTTTTTCCTCTTTTTTGACCAAAGATCACGTAACAAGGGTGCCATACCATGGTACTTCATGTAGTCACTGTTGTGTAGCCATCATATCTGACAAGTTTGGAAACCTTTTCTTCATCCTAGAGTAATACCCCTGTCCTTGGCTCCCCACCCCCACCCCCCAGTGCCCTAGTGGTCTCTCATGTGCCTTCTCGCCCTGTGTACCTGTTTGTTCTGGATGCTCTCTTAGATGAGACCAATCATGTGCTATCTAGCTTGTCACCCACTCTTTTACTGGCAGTTCTGTGAAAAACTCGATTAAATGTGTGCATAGGTCTAGGACTTCAAGACTTGTCCTAAAGAAAGGCTTTGTATTTGAAGCCATTAAAACTGAGACATAGCTGTTGCTTCAGTTAGAACTTCAGTTATTCCATATGGCAAAAGATCTTGTAAGCTGTTCATTTTTCCCTTCAGAAATGATGACTTTTTTTTTTTTTAATATCTCATCAAGAAGAACAAGATAGGGGTTGGAGCACTTGCCTGGCATGTGCGAGTACCCAGGTTCAAACCCCAAAACTACATACACAACTAAGTGTTGGAGAATCAAAGGCCAGATGGAAAAATAAATAAAATTGATTCTCTCTATCTCACTCTCTCCCTCTCTCTTTAAAAAGAACAAGAGGCTACGAAGCCCTTTGCCCAGCGACCTAGCCCATGCAGTGCATGACTAGATCGACTCCAGATGACTTTCTGAGGCAAGAACGATGTGGGCCTGTTTTCCTGGGCAGGAGACCTGCTTGCCAAATAGTATAATGGCTATTCCTTTTTGGATCTGGTTTCCAGGGACCTCATGTCTTGGATCAATGGAATACGCGGACTGGTGTCCTCAGATGAGCTAGCCAAGGATGTCACCGGAGCTGAAGCTCTGCTGGAGCGGCACCAGGTGGGTGGACCCGCCTGAGTAGCTTTACCCCATCCTTTGTTGTGAGCCAGTGGTTGACACTAGAATGAGCATCTTCTGCCAGTTATCTAATCCCTTCCCTTCCCTTGGCAGGAACACCGGACGGAAATTGATGCCAGGGCTGGCACTTTCCAGGCATTTGAGCAGTTTGGGCAGCAGCTGTTGGCTCATGGGCATTACGCCAGCCCAGAGATCAAGGAGAAACTCGATATTCTTGATCAGGAGCGTGCAGACCTGGAGAAGGCCTGGGTGCAGCGCAGGATGATGCTGGATCAGTGCCTTGAACTGCAGGTGTGTGTGGTCTGGGTTTCTGACCAGGTATTTCCTTGCTGCAGGCCCCAGATTCTTACCTGCCTGTTTGCCCTCCAGCTATTCCATCGGGACTGTGAGCAAGCAGAGAACTGGATGGCTGCCCGGGAGGCCTTCCTGAACACTGAAGACAAAGGAGACTCCCTGGACAGTGTGGAGGCTCTGATCAAAAAACACGAAGATTTTGACAAAGCCATTAATGTCCAGGTGAGGCTGTGTACCGTGGAGTATGATTCTGGATTTTTCCAGGTTGACATCTTCTCTATTCATTGGTTAATTCTCCTGTCCTCTCTTAACACTTAAAATAAAGAAGAGTCACTGACTTGGTTATCTCAATTAGAGAGTTTTTTTGTTTTGTTTTGTTTTGTTTTGAAAGAGAAAGCTACGGGCTGGAATGGTGGCTCGGTGGTTATGGCGCTTGCCTGGCCTGAGCAAGTATGTGGGTTCAAACCCCAGCACCACATACACAATGAAGTCTCAGAGCAACAAAAGCCACATGAGAAGCTAAATAAAATTGATTCTCTCTCCCTCTCTCTTTAAAAAAAAAATCTGATAAGCTTTTCCTCTGTGCAGCCTAATTCTTTGTGTGACGTTTACTGATGTTCCAGTACTTGCCCTACCCCAGTGTGACCTGGAGTCTTCCTGACTTAAAATTCTACTCTAGTCATGATTAAAATCAAGCTTTCTTCTGGCTTTTTACACTCTCGCTTCTAAAGTGTCAGTGTATTCTGATCCTGTCATTAACTAGTTCCCAGTCACCCAAAATAACCATTCTGTCCTACAGACCAGCAGTCTAGGAAGGCCCAGCCCAGGCCCCCTCGACCTCACCCTTTGTCTGCCCACAGGAGGAGAAGATTGCTGCTCTGCAGGCCTTTGCTGACCAACTCATCGCTGCTGGCCACTATGCCAAAGGGGACATCGCCAGCCGGCGCAATGAGGTCTTGGACAGGTGGGTGTCCTGTGGTGCTGCTGGTCCCCAGCTCTGGGAGGGTGCGAGCCGTCGTGCGAGGGCCTGGCTTGCCTGACTCCATCTGCCTCCTCCATGGAAAGAGATGTTCACATTTGCTGCTGTGGTTCGCTTTCTCAGGTGGCGACGCCTGAAAGCCCAGATGATTGAGAAAAGGTCAAAGCTCGGAGAATCTCAGACCCTCCAGCAGTTCAGTCGGGATGTGGATGAGATCGAAGCTTGGATCAGTGAAAAACTGCAGACAGCAAGTGATGAATCGTACAAGGATCCCACCAACATCCAGGTGAGCAGAGGAGCTGGAGTGAAGTGGCCCCACGTGACTGAGCGGATTCTATTAAATAAGTTTCTTTAAAGGGGAATCCCTATGAAACATCTTACGGTTGTGGTGAAGCCAGTGGCGACTGTGTTGATAAGCTGAGCCTTAAGCCTCACTGACTGGTTAGAGCCACTTGAAAGCCACCTTCCTTAGTTGTCTCTGTCAGAGCCATCTGCTACAAAAGGTCTATGTAGACTGCCCCTATTTACTGTCCCCAGTGCTGAGCTTCCCAGGGGAAGTGTGACAGCTGGGTTGAGTCTGTTTAATAGCTGATACATGTGTCCACATCAGTGTACTGAACTCTTGTTCTTTTAATCTGTTTTTGTAGCTTTCCAAGCTGCTGGTAAGTCTTTGACGTTTTTAAGAGTTAATAGATACATGAGCTCTGGTGTGCGTGTTCTCTGTAGAGTACTGTTTCTGTGTTCACACATGGTCTGGTGTCTCCATCCATTCTTTTCATTTCTAATCCTCATCACCCTCCATCCAAGTGTCCCTGTGGGATGTGGCTTTCTCTGTTTTAATTAGCCTGCAACCCCACCCCTCTGTTCCCCCAAACCATCATAGGCAAGTTCTGTATGGTGTTTGATTTGCGGGGCAGCAGTTGACTGCTTTCTTTCAAGGGATGCTTCGGTTGAAAGTGGAGTAAGCTGCTCTCCGTGCAGACTGTCTGTCTTGCTATGGACTGTGGTGTTAGGTCTAGCCCAGTGTGGCATCCAGAGGCTCTCTCCTGGAAAGGAGCAGGCATGGTTTGCTTCCAAATCCACAGAAACAGGAGCAGAGGTCAAGATCAGAGCAGAAATTGCACAGCTGGCAGTGAAAGGTAGCTTGTAAGTTGGATGTCCACACCTGTGATCCCAGCAACTCAGGAGGCCAGCCTCATCAATTTAGCAAAACTGTGTCTCAGCATAAAAAAATAAAAAGGGCCAGGGGTGTAGCTCAGTGGTAAATGTGGCATGTCAGTGGAAGAAATGAAGTTGTAGAAGAGAAGTGGAGTTTGAACCAAAGAATGGTTGGGGCAAGAAACAGAAGAGTGAATTGGACTTTTGTCAGGGTCTATGGCCAAAACGCCCTTCTGTGCTTGCGTTTTGGAGTACACAAGGGCACATCACGTTGGTGCTGAATTGAGCCACTGGACTGGGGGCACTCCCTGACAATTGCTGCCTCTGAAATGAAACGTCTGGTGCAGAATTCATCCCCAAATACACTGCTTTTTTTTCTTCTTAGTTTTGCCCCGTTAACGCTCTCCCTAAGACCATATTTCTTGCAGAATTGTGCTGCAGCTGCCGCGTCCTTGCGATTGTCTCTCGTAGTGCTTCAGCGCCTTCTGTTTCTTTATGAATTCTTAAAACCTATTTCAGGTCCCCAGCCCTCTCTCTTCCTGGCAAAACTAATTTCCAACCTGCCATCAGGCCTAGGTTTTCACAGTAGCCCAGCATTTTGGTTAATGACAGCTACCAAATGATACATCAACAAAGCCAAAATCTATATAGCAGCTATAGATTTCTTTCTTATTCAGTGAAGGACAAAACTGGCCATCAAATCTATTGCTATGTGGTTGGTGACAGCTGCCTTAGATGATGAGCTATCCCCACATGATATTTGTTAGAACTTCTATCCAGTAAGGACAGAGTTATGGAAGTCAGCATACTGAAATTGGCCGTTGCTGTCTTCTGTGGAGTGTGAGTGAATGGCCCCAGAAGCCTGCTCCTGGTGCCCTAGTGCTGCCACTTTCAGAACTGACTTTCATCCCCTGCTCCTGAGCTTCCCTTTCTTTTGCAGCCCAAACCCTCACTGAATTCCCCACAGACAGCCTTCAACATTGCACACACATTCTGATGGCTTCTGTAAAGCACACTGACTCTTGACCCAGTTCTTTAAGTGTCTATACTCCCTCCCTCTTGGGCATCCACCTGCCTTACAGATGTGCCTTGCAGGTGCTGGCTTTGAAAGGTGGTTTTGGTATTTTCAGAGCAAGCACCAGAAGCACCAGGCCTTTGAAGCGGAACTGCATGCCAATGCTGACCGAATCCGCGGGGTCATCGATATGGGCAATTCCCTCATTGAGCGTGGGGCCTGTGCCGGAAGTGAGGATGCTGTGAAGGTATGGCCTCACCTTTTTTGGTCTCAGGAAGAATGGTGGCACACAGCCAACCACAGCATGATGCCTCTGAAACAGGGTTCTAAGAGCGTGGAGGGATTAGGGCTTTGCAAAGGCTGCGTTGCACAGGGAGGTGCTGGTGCCATGGCTCCTGTGATGTTCTCAAACTGGGCTTTAGGAGAAGGCCTCTGCATAGAGTCCACCATCCCGTTGGCTCTCTTCTGCTCCCCAGGCCCGCCTGGCCGCCCTCGCTGACCAGTGGCAGTTCCTGGTGCAGAAGTCAGCTGAGAAGAGCCAGAAACTGAAAGAGGCAAACAAACAGCAGAACTTCAACACCGGAATCAAGGACTTTGACTTCTGGCTGTCCGAGGTAACGCAGAGTGGTTCTCCCTTCCTTAGAGCAGGGAATTTCTTGTCATTTGGATAATAGGGCAGTAAGCAAGCCTAAAACCGTAAGAAGGAAGGGCTTAGTACCTTTTAACAGAAATCCTCATTATCGAACACGAGCTGTTTGCTGTAAAGGATTTACAAGCAAAAGAAAGCAATGTTCAGAGAAAAGAGCTGCCTTTGGGTGGCACCTGGACCTCACATCCCTCCTCTCCCAGAGAATACAGCGAGGCAACGATTGTGCAGGCTAAGTCATAGGCGCCTCTGACCATTCTGTCTCTGTGTAGAACCAAACCAGCAATGAGTCTGGGGCTGGAGTGGTGGCTCAGAGGTTGGAGCACTTACCTGGTGTGCACGAGGACCCAGGTTCAAACCTCAGCATGCACAGCTAAGTATCAGAGAAACAAAGGCCAGATTGGGGAAAAAATTGATTTTTTTCTCTTTAAAAAAAAAAAAAACAAAAGCAAGGAGTCAGTGAGCCAGAGTGGGAAACTGGAAAGGCGCAGAGAACACGAAGAAAAGGAACTCTGAGGAGGTCTGCGTTAACGTTTCAGTATGTTTCTTTCCATTCTCTTTCTTTTTAAAAGAGGACAGTGAGAGAGAGAATCAAATTTTTTTAGTTTTTCATGTGGCTTTCACTGCTCCAACGCTGACACTTTGTTATGTACGTAGTGCTGGGATTCGAACCCGCATCCTGGTGCATTCCAGGCAAGCGCCATAACCGCTGAGCCACTGCTTCAGCCCAGTGTATTTCTTTCCAGTCTGTATGTATGTCCCTGAGTGTTGTAGGTGTGTATTTCATAGGGTTGAACTCACACTGTAACTTTTCATTAGCGTGTTTAGGGAATGTTACCCCAAGTCACTAAAAATTCTTCTAACATTTGAGCAAATGGGTAAGTCCCTCATAGAGCCCTGTTGTGGTTCGTTCCTATGTTGTTGAACATTCAAGTGTCCCTTTTCTGGGTGGCATAAATGTTACTGCAGCGAGCATCCATCTTTGCTCACATTGCTGCTGCTTTGCCTAGGGGACTTCTAACACAGTGGGGTTACTGCACCCTTTCTCTGGCCTCATCAGGAAGTCCTGGGCCTTTGGCCGTACTGTTTAAATTAATGGGCTCTGGAGTTGCATCAGTTTGGCAGAGGGGGAGAATGTCAGGCTGGGCAGACTGACCTAGCTGAGTAGATATAACACCTCATGGCTGAGAAGAACCTGGAATACCCACTGGGCATTCTGGATTTTCCAGAGCGCCTCATGGGCACCATACCTCAGCCTTTCCCTTTTGTTTTCATTGGCAGGTGGAGGCCCTTTTGGCATCTGAAGATTATGGCAAAGACCTGGCTTCTGTGAACAACCTGCTGAAAAAGCATCAGCTGCTGGAGGCAGATATATCTGCCCACGAGGTAAGGTGGCCGCGGCTGCACGGTGAGCAGGAAAGTAGGCAGGCCTTGGAGCACGCCGGAAGAGAGCTGGAC
>PVKS010021449.1:0-35205 GCA_004027875.1 Aplodontia rufa | reverse complement strand
ATGTGTGTGTGTATGTGTGTGTGTGTGTGTGTGTGTGTGTGTGTGTGTGTGTGTGTCACTTTTAGATCCATTCATCCAGTGAGGGGCATCTGGGTTGGTTCCATAATTTAACTATTGTGAATTGAGCTGCTATGAACATAGATTTTGCTGTGTCATTGTAATGTGCTGATTCTAACTCCTTTGGGAAAATACCCAGAAGAGAGATAGCTGGATCATATAGTGGATCCATCCTTAATTTTTTGAGGAATCTCCACACTGCTTTCCAGAGCAGCTGTACCAGTCTGCAGTTCCACCAATAGTGTGCTACTGTTCCTATCTTCCTACAACCCCTCCAGCATCTGTTAGTTCTTCATCTTTGTGAGTGTGACTGGAGTGAGGTGAAATCCTAATGTAGTTTTGATTTGCATTTCTCTGATTAATAGTGATTTAGAACACTTTCTCATTTATTCATTGGCTTGCTTGACTTCAGCTGATATTTTAACACTCAGCTCTTTATCTCTCCCTCTGTTTTACTGTGGCCATTCTTTTTTTTTTTTTTAAGAGAGAGGGACAGTGAGACAGATAGAGAAAGAGAGAAACAACTTTATTTAGTTTTTCATATGGCCTTAGTTGCTCCAACACTTAGTTGTATACGTGGCACTGGGGTTTGAACCCAGGTCCTCGTGCTCGCCAGGCAAGCGCCGAAATCGCTGAGCCACCACTCCAGCCCCTACTGTGGCCATTCTTAATGGCTTCAACAAGCATAAATGAGTCATCTGTGCTCCAACCTTTTATGTCCCTGACCTCTTTTGCTTCAAATTAGGTTGTTCTCCCCGACCTGAGACACCCAGTTCCACCATTACATTCCAGTCCTTGTTACCAAAACCAGCACCACCTTCCAAATCTCAATTTCAAGCATCTCTTTCTGTGGGATGCTTACAAGCTCTGTAGTTAAACTTACGATTTTTACCATCATGGTGGACAGTTGTGGTACCCATGTTCTTGTAAGTATACCCCCCCAAGTGTGGGTGGGACCTCTGATGTGCTTCTAACCAATAGAATATGGCAAAGGTGATAGAACGTCACTTTCATGATTACACCATTTTATATAAAATTTCATCTTAGAAGCAGATTCTGTGTAGGGCCTTCAAAACCCAGCTGGCAGTGGTGCATGCCTGTATCTCAGGGGCTCAGGAGGCTGAGGAAGGAGGATGACAGTTCAAAGTCAGTCTCAACAACTTATCTAGACCCCGTCTCAAAATAAAAAGGGCTGGGGATGAGGCTCAGGGGCTAAGTGCCTCTGGGTTCAATCCTTGGTGCTAAGGGGAAAAAATTCCTAGAGGTATTTGAAGAAATAAACAGTTTTATTGTGATGTCTACATGGTGAAGAGCTAAGCGTAGCCTCGAGCTGGCAGCAACAAATCCTCAGTTCAACACTGGAAAGGAAATGAAGTCAACCACAATCAGAGCAAGCTTGGAGAACTCCATTAACTGTGCCTCCAGAAAATCATCACTCAGCACCTTGATTTTAGCCTTGAAAGACCCACATAAACCAGACCAGGCCCAAGAAACTATGAAATAGTAAGATGTGTGTTGCATTAAGCCATTACATTTGTGGTAACTTATTACACAATAATGGACAGCTAATACAACCACTCATCTTTTTTATATGGTCATTCATTTTTATGTTTGTTCTATAAATGCCTTCTAAAGTTACATTTTTTCAAAACTCAGACACAATTTATGGACATATTAAACAGGTAGAAATAGTTTTCACTTCCATGAAAAATATCTTGCTTCTCTTGTTTTTATATGTTCACTACTATATTCCCAGGACCTAAAGCACATGGCTCAATATATACATTCAGAATTATGAGTAAATTTAAAGCTATCTTGCTCTGAGATTTTCTTTGACTATGTTCTAGAGCTATAGATACTTGAAATATTTTACCTACCTTTTCACTATAGAGAAAACAATGTTGCAAGCCCAATGATGAATAGGAAATTTTTTCTGACTCTGAAATGAGAGTACAACAAGGAACAGCAGAAATTTTACAAACCGGGGTCCCAGCTGATGTTTGCTATGGGGTGAGTCCATGGTTTGAATATGGTTTGTCCCCTTCAAGACTCATGCTGAAACTCCCATGAAGTGTTAGGAGGTGTTCGGAGGTGGGAACTTTGAGAGGTGCTTACAGCTGTACCCTCTCGAAGACATTAATCCATTCCCCAGATGTGACTATTTGAACTTGGACCTATGGGCATTGAAACAGGTCTTATGGGCTTAATTTTGCCAAATTCTCTGCATTTAAAAATAGGAAATATGAAATCACCTGACTGAATTCAATTTTGTTAATACTGCACGGTGAAAAAGGAAAACTGTGTGGTACAACTCAGTCCCTAGTTCTCTGGTTTTGATTTCTGCAAAGTAGCAGAAACTCGGACACTGAATGGGAAACTGAAACTGGATAAAGAGAACACAATAATCTCAGTGAGGTAGGCAAAATTCTAAAGATAGCCCCCCTGACTCCTGCAAGATTCCTGTCTCCTAGTTATTCACTCAAACACGAGTCCAGATGCTGCTCAGAAAGGGGGGTGCAGATTGTAATTTCCCAAGTCAGTTAATGTTAAGATGTGGAGATTATCCGGGGGGGGCTTGCTGTAGTTGGGTGAACTGCTTAAAACTGAAGTTTTCTCTGGCAGGGCAGAAGGGGAAGTCAGAGAGATCGGAAGCATGAGAAGGGTTTGATGTGTCATTACTAGCTGGAAGACGGAGGGAACCATATTACAAGGAATATGAGGAGTAGAAGCTAAGAGATACCAGACACCAAGAAGCTCTACAACTGCGAGAAAGTGAATTCTGCCAACCACTTATGTGAGCTTGGAAGAGGATTCTTCCCCAGGCAAGCTTGCTGATAAGAATGTGCACCGTGTTGGGGCTGGAGTGGTGGCTCGGTGGTTACAGCGCTTGCCCCACATGTGCAAGTACTCAGGTTCAAACCCCAGCAACCCATGTACACAACTAAGTGTCAGATCAACGAAAGCCATGTGAAAAACTCAATAAAAATTGATTCTCTTTGTCTCTCTCTCTCTCTCTCACTGTCCTAAAAAAAATAATAATAATAATGTGCACTATGCAATCCGGTGATTGCAGCCTTATGACCCTTAGTGGTTTCAAGCTACTGCATTTGTAGCAATTTGTCACCCAGCAATAGAAAATGAATATGCTTGAAAAGGGAGCATTGTGTTTCTGAGATTTCAGTCTATATTTTTCAAAAGAAAATACGAATTACACTTACTCCTACTATCATGACACTATGGCAGGGTAGATAACCATTGTCCTCACTTCTGAGAAGTATGTATATATAGGATTGAACCCAGAAGTGCTATACCACTGAGCCACATCTCCAGCCCCTTTTGTTTTTATTTTGAGACAGGGTCTTGCTAAGTTGTTTAGAGCCTTGCTAAGTTGCTGAGGCTCACTTTGAACTTCTGATCCTCCTGTCTCAACCTCCTGTGCTTCAGGGATTATAGGTATGTGCCACCATGCCCAGCTTCTGAGAATAACATTTTTTTAAAAAATTCTTAACATTTTAAGAGGAGATCAAGAAAGGAAAAAGAGTTCCTAGGTTAGGGATTCATTCAGACCAGAGAAAACAGGAGCATGAAGCCATAAGTGGAAATCTACTGCCAATTTTCTCCTGAGGACCTTTGTGGAACCCTGTGACATTGACCTTACAGGGGGGGACAAGAAGGTGAGACAGCAAGTGACAATAAGAGGGGTTGGAACCTCTTCACCCAGTGAGTTAGAAATAAACCAAGATCTCTCCTGTCCCAACTCCTTCTGCCTGCCCCAGTCCACCTGGAAGAGTCAAAGCAATTCTCAGCAAGAAAAATAAGTGAAGCTGGAGGAATCACAGTACCAGACTCCAAATTATACTACAGAGTTATAGTTATAGTAACGAAAACAGCATGACACCGAAACAGACAAGGAGACCAATGGAATAGGAGACACATTAAGCACAATTACCTCATACTTGATGAAGGAGCCAAAAACATAAGTTGGAGAAAAGACAGCCTCATTAGCAAATTGTACTGGGACAACTGGAAATCCTTATGTAGTAGAATGAAATTTAACCCCTCTCACCCTGCACAAAACTCAACTCAAAATGGATCAAAGACCTAGGACTTAGGCCAGAAACTCTGCACCTTCTAGAAGTAGTCCTAACACCCCAGCATGTTGGCTCAGGAATTGACTTCCTTTAAGAAGACCCCAAAACACAAAAAATAAAATTTAAAAATCAATAAATGGGATGGCATCAAATAAAAAATTTTCCTCACAGTAAAGGAAACAATCATGAACCTGAAGAGAGAATCTACAGAATGGGGAAAATATCTTTGCTATGTGCACTTCAGATATGGCATTAATATCTAGGATATACAATGAATTCAAAAACTTAAAGCCAAAAACCACAAAAAAATCAATAATTGGGCAAAAGAACTAAATAGACACTTTTCAAAAGAAGTGAAAATGGTCAACAAATATGTGAAAAATGTTCAACATCTCTAGCAATTAAAGAAAGGAAATTAAAACTACTCTGAGTTTTCCAGTCAGAAGGGCAATTATCAAGAATATGAACAACAATAAATGTTGGCAAGAATGTGGGGAAAATGTACACTTGTACATTGTTGGTGGCACTGCCAATTGGTGCAAGCACTCTGGAAAGCAGAATGGAGATGCCTCGAAAAATTAGGAATGGATCCACCATTTGACCCAGCTAGCCCACTCCTCCATATACATCCCAAGGACCTAAAATCAGCATACTACAGTGATGTAGCCACATCCATGTTATAGCTGCACAATTCACAATAGCTAAGCTAGGGAACAAACCAAGATGTCCTTCAACAGATGAATGCAAAAAGAAAATGTGATATATACACATAATGGAGTATTACTCAGCCATAAGGAAAGATGACATGAGGGCGTTTGCCCTCATGGATAGAACTCGAGAATATTATGTAAGTGATATAAGCCAATCTCAAGAAGCCAAAGGTTGACTTTTCTCTCTGATATGCAGAAGCTAACCCAAAATAAGGAAAAGATCAGAGGACTACACAAAAGAGAAAGAAAAAGAGGGAGGAGGGATGAGATAGGGAAAGTTCATGGAATGAATCAGACAACTTTCTTATGTTCATATATGAACATACCATAGTGAATCGCATCAACGTGTTCATCAACAGGTCACTAAATTTTAAAAAAGCATTAGTACATAATAGTACAGAACGGGATCAGTACAGTATAGGGGAGAGAAGGGGAGAGGGGAAATACTGGGGACAGAATTGAAATACGTTGTACTCCATACTTTTATAATTATGCCATTGACTATTCTATTATCATGTATTTCTAGAAAGATCAGGGGGGCTGGAGGAAGGAGGGGAAGGGGCAATACTGGGGACTGAATTGGAACTAGTTATACCACACGCTTTTATAATTATGTCATTGACTATTCTATTGTCATGTATAGCTAAAAGAACAGGAGAAGGGAGGAAGAGAAGGGAAAGGGAAATACTGAGGATTGAATTTGAAAAAGCTATACTTAATGCTTTTATCATGTCATGGTATATTCTAATGTCATGTATATCAAAAAAGAACCAATAAAAAAGAAAAATACAAAATTGAAAGAAGAATGGCTACTGTCTGAAACATGTACAGTTTCAGACTAAGATTTAATCACAAATTTAAAAAAATATTGTATCTTTAGTTTTCTAGGATTTTATGAAAATAAAATTATGTAAAGAAAAAAAGTAAATTATGTCAGTTGGACTGAGACATCAAATCAGACTCTTGCAAGGAAAAAATAGAATGCGGCAGAAGAGACATTGTCCAGCAATGATCAATGATGCCAACCCACAGGCTCAAGAAACCCAGCTAATCCCAAGAAGGGTGAATAAAAAGAGTACCTATAACTGGACAGTTCACAGTGAGCCTACAGAACGTGAAAGAGATCTTAATGTCAGCCAGATTCAGGGGAAAAGATTGCATTCAAAAGGCTTGCAGTAGCCGGACATGGTGACGCACACCTATAATCCCAGTAGCTCAGGAGCCTGAGGCAGGAGGATCACAATTTTGAGGCCAAGCTCAGCAACTTAGTAAGGCCCTAAGGAAATTTTTTTAAGAGAGAAAGGGAGAGAGAGAGAGAGAAAGAATCAGTTTTACTTAGCTTTTCGTGTGGCCTTTGGTGCTCTAATGCTTCATTGTGTATGTGGTGCTGGGGTTTGAACTGGCATCCTCAGGCATGCCAGGCAAGCTCCATGACCGCTGAGCCACCACTCTAGCCCAGCCCTAAGGAATTTAGTGAGACTCTGTGTCAAAATAAAAAATATAAACAGGCTAGGAAAGTGGAGATGTATCTCAGTGTTTTAGTGTCCCTGAGTTTAATCCCTGGTACAAAATAAAACAAAACAATCAAGCAAACAAATAAAAAGAAAACTTGCAGTTCAGAGGGAATTTCAAAAGGAAAAAAAGTTTTATTCAGGCTCTCAGCTGCTTTCTTAACAGCAACCATAGAAGCCACAAGATAATGAATGGAAATGATAACCTCAGTATGCTGAGAGAAGATAAAATATTTTTAAGGAAGTGTAAAATAAAAACATTTTCAAACAAAATTGGAAAGACTCTTATTAAAGGAAGTTTTAAGGTACATATTCAGATGGAACGTCTATGATGCAAAAGGAAATGAACTAAGAAGGGCTAAATATATGGACAAACCTCAGTGCTAATAACAAAATGTTATGGAGCCTAAGGAGAAAGGAAAGGAGACCTAAAATATGCAGTGAATGGAAATGTTAAGTACTTATGTTTTCTAAAGTTAAAGATACTGCTTAAATTTTCATTATTGCTTTATTATTTTAAGCATACATGTTAAAATTACTAGGGTAGGAGAGAAGAGAAATAAAGTGTCTAACTTCCAACTAGTAAAGGATAAAGCAAAACAGAACAATGGGGGAGAAAATTCAACCAGTCCAAAAGAAGGCCAAGAAGGGAGAAAAAAACTAATGTAATAGGTGGAACACAAGCAACAAAATAAGATTGATATGACTGCAAATATATATGCAATTATAATACATATAGATAAAATAATTTTTAAAATATCACCCAAATAATATTTATAAAAGACATCTAAAACCTAAGAATGGGCTGGGTGTGGTGGTGCACACCTATAATCCCAGTGGCTCAGGAAGCTGAGGCAGGAGGATTGCAAGTTCAAAACCAGCCTCAGCAACTCAGTAAGACCCTGTCTCAAAATAAAAAAAATATTTAAAAAAGTGCTGGGGATGTTGCTCAGTGTTTAAGAGGCCCTGGCTTTAATTCCTGGTACAAAACAAAATAACCAAAATAAAAACATAAGAGTGCAGAGAGGTTGAAAAATGAAATAGAAAAGATTTATCAGATAATTCTAACAAAGGAAAGCTAATGATAAATTAATATAAAAATTATTACCATCCACCTTGCTATTACTGTTCATTGAGCACCTACTGTAGGTGAGGTAATATCTCAATTTTAACATCCTTTAAAGATGGGCATTTAACATTTTTATTATAGTTTGCGCCACAATGAAAGATGCAGATTTACATATACAGTTGGATGAATTTTGAAAAATAAATGCACTTGTGCAAATCACCCAGAGCATTTCCTTATGCTTCTTTCCAATATTCAACCCCATGCCCCAAAACACATACTCAACATCTACCATTTATATTCATTAACTTTGCCTGTTCATGAACTTTGTATGAATGAGACAGTATAGTACATATTCTACTTTTCCAGCCTCTACAATTTGAGAGGCAGATTTGAAGAGAGGTTGGAATAGGTGTTGAGGACCATCCCGCCTTCATATGGAAAATTGTAACCAAGGACTCCTACAGTCTAAGTAAAAGATCATAGGCTCTCACCCAACCAGATAACAAATTGCGATCAAGGAATCCTCTGGTTTAAGTGAGGGGTCATAGAAGAAGCCATAGATCCTCACAATCATTACCAAGTGTGACCTTGAATAAATGCCTTGGTCTTTCTGAGGCTGTTTCCCTTGGGTAAAATGAATGAGTTGCAGCAAGCCCTCTCACAGAAGCTCTCGAGTATGAAACAGAGTGATTTTGTTGCTTACCTGGGGCCCACCCAAACATCTTCAGCAAGAGGAAAGCCTCTGGAGCTAGGAAGAGATTGATGCACAGAGCTTGGAGCTTGACAGATGAATTCTGTTCCTTTCATCAGTGAGGAACTAAAGCCCAGCCTGGAAGGCACTTCCTGGCAGGTGGCAGAGCTGAACTCAGCCCTTTCCTTTTGGCTTCTGTCAGTGATTTCCTGCTTCATCTGAGCAGCACAGGCCCTTTGTTACCATTGTGAGGTAAATGCCAGGTCTGCCCACTCTACACATGGGGCTTTGAGTTTGGCCCTGGATCTCTTAAAGTGCTTGGACCTGATCCTGAGCTTATTCCTCCTCCAACAGTGCCTTCTCCTGCCTTCTTTCAGGAGGACCTACCAGTTGGCCCGATCTTGTGCTAAGACTGAGATAAGGAAAGCTGTTGGCTGAGTAAGAGGTGAGGGAAGGAGGGTTGTGGGCAGACAGAAGCTGGAACCATGCTTGAGGCATGGTGGGGGCTGGAGCTTGGGAGAACCTGGAGGCCATAAACTCTTGGAAGTGACTACAAACACAATCTTGCTTTAAAATCACTGTTTGCGTTTAAAAATGCATGCCCATGGTTAAAGCAGGAATTTTTTTTTTATAAAGATATCAATTGGCTTTGTTCTCCTTTCTGGAATCAGACAACACTTAGTCCCATAAAATAGAATGATTGTTCCCTGTAGAACTCTCTCAGCATTTTAATACGGAGACTCTATATCATCACTTTTTCTCTTGTTTTCCCACTTGTAATAGTTAGCTAGGAATGGTTTTAACCAAAGGATTTATAAGAATCTGTAGTCTGCTAACCAGACTACAGATGTGAATTCTCTAACCAAAAATTCCTCTTTCTGGGACAATTCTTTTTTAAATCAGCGTTTCATTTTAGCTCTTTAGTTCTCCATTTCTCTATACAATATATGTAATGTTACATTTATTGATTTATCAACATTATGTAAGATGAAGATGTACACCTGTCAACCTCCTCTACTCTCAATATAATTATTTCACTGTTTTAGTGCTTTATAGCTTGCTTTCTTTTAAAAGAGAGAGAGGAAGAGAGAGGGAATCAATTTTAAGTATTTTGTCATCTGGCCTTCGGTTTTTCAACATTTAGTTGTGTCCGTGGTGCTGGGGTTTGAACCCAGGTTTAACCACTAAGCAACTGCTCTAGCCCCCACCCCCATTTCTTGCTTTTGTAACTTTAAAAATTATATGAGACCAAATTTCTTAAAATTTGCAAGTCATATTTGTATTAGTTTCCTATTACTGCTATAAAAAATGACCAAAAACATAATGGAGTAAAACAATATAAATTTATTCCATTACAGTTCTGGAGGTCAGAAGTCCTAAAATCAAGATGTTGGCTGAGCAGCCCTCTATGGATGCTCTAGAGGAGAACCTATTCCCTTGCTTTCCCAGCCTCCAGAGGCCTCCTGTTTTCTTTTGACTTGTGTGGCTCCTTCCTCCATCTTCAAAGTCATAGGATAGCATCTTCTTTCCTCTCTGACCTTCCTGCCTCCCTCCTATAAAAACCCTTGTGAACATAATAAACCACCCAGGTAATCCAGGGAAATCTCCTCACCTCAAATTCCATCATTGAGTCACATCTGCAAAGTCCCTTCTCCATTGGAGGTACTGTATTCACAGGTTCAGGGAAAAGGCCATCTGAGGATTAGTGGACATCTTTGGGGTCCATTATTCTGCTTTCTACACCATACACCCTAGTTTACCCAGGACAGTTCCATCATAATCCTGTTGTCCTGGCAAAATCATAATACAACTCCTTTCATTCTCAAAAGTTTCTCCATTTAAATAAAAAAATTTGAGAATGCACTATTTATCCAGTGCTTCTCAATCCTTTCCACATCCTAGCATGTACAAAATGATAACATGTTGAAGGTTCTTGGGAAAAAAAGAATAAGGTTGCATATGACTAGAGGGAACTATCCCAGGAGTTCCAGTAACCTTAGGGCCCACTTGGCTACACCAAGGGTCCAGGGTATCCCCATCTCAGCACCCTCATGACCCCTCTTGGTATCCCATTGGCTGCCACGAACCACTAAAGAAATCTTGATGTTAAAACAATGCAGTATGTTTAAATCCTGTTCATCCCACGTGAGTGGCCTATGGTTCCAAGGAGAAGAGTCAACCTGGCTCTCATTGCTGCTGCTTTGATGCTCCTGTCCTTGTGACCCTGCATGCAGGTTGTCAAACAAGTGTGCTCCTTGGCATCATTTTTACATATGGCCTCCAGGTCTGTGTCCCTGCACAATTAGTCACTCTTCTGTGCTCCCCCAGGTGTCAGAGCATTGGTATTTGTGTCAGAGGAGCCCCATTTGATCACTGGATGGATGGAATCTTGAATAGTTTGCAAAAGTTTTTCTTGGGATCTCAAGACTGCATATGTCTATTTAAAAAAAAAAAAAGAAAGAGTAAGAGAAAAAAAGAGTTAACTTTTAATTTTTTTCATCTGGTTTTTGTTATTCTTCCACTTAGTTGTATATGTGGTGCTGGGGATCAAACCCCATCCTCACACATACCAGGCAAGTACTCTTATCACTGAGCTACTACTCCAGCCCCAACATTTTTTTTTCTTTATACCTTGTTTGCGACTAAAATACTACTGGTAAAAATTGTATCATTTTACTCCTTTTTAAATCATTGAAAAATCGCAGTAAAAGTCATAACAATGTTTTGGGACAGAGGCCATGCTGATTTGGCTCCAGCTCTTTCTCTATGCACATGAGCTGCTGTGTTTGTTCCCTTGGTGGCTTTCTTGCTTCCAGGGCTGCTTTCCGTTTCTTTAACTCGATTGCTCATTTGCTCTACAGGATATTCTCTCTGAAGTCATCAGCATATGATATCCTGGTAGTGTCTGGTCTTCTTCATAGCAGTTTAATCTTTTTTAAATTTCCATTCCAAAATTAAGGATTTTCAAATTCACTTTTCAGTACTTGCACCATTTAAGGAATTCTTGAGTTATGCACTACAGCTTATCAACTATTTTAAATTATAACAATGATGGACATTTACCCTATAGCAAATAATTGCCCGAAGTAAACAGAAGTCCCATGAGTATGAACAGTGGTGTTGCTCTCCAGAGACTGACAAAAGAGTGTCGGTCTCTGTGTTCCACAGTGGCCACATCATGTCCCTACCAGAGTAGCACAGGTCACAATACAGCAGCTAACATTCATTCCCAGCCACCAGAATGTGAGGAGCCTGCTCTGGTAAAGGGAATGCAGGAGGAGCACCTGCTATATATCTCATAGGGCCAGCATTTCAATTAGATCATTTAATAGATGAGGAGTCTTAGTGTGCTTCCTTGAACTTTGAAAGATACAAAACCTTAGAACTTCAGAGCTGGAAGCAACTTTAGAGGGCAGTCCCAGGAGAGTAGGATGGAACAGGGGTGCCATCAGTCACAGAATTGCTGTAATATGGGAAAGCACCCAAAGGCTCTCAAAAGTACAGGTGAAGAGGAAAAAGGGACACTGGGCAGGGCTCGTATGACATTACCCATTGAAGATCCCATTACCATTGAAAGTTGGGCGTGAGTGGGGTGGTAGGGAAGAACAGAGGCTACATCCTTCACTATTAAACATATATCTGCATATCTGTCTGTAGCATAACCCCTGGTGATGTCATTAATGTTTAGGTGCCAGATCACATCTGATTTGCAAACCAACCAGAGAGAAGTAGGATCAAGTACAGTTTTCAACCTCACTTTCCAGTTGAGGAAACTGAAGAGAGATCAAAAGGCTTATCCAGGCAAGCCAGCCAAAAAGTGAGGGAAGTGAGGGGAAAGGTCTTTCAGTGACCACATAGCAGCAGGTTCTGAACTAACGCGTAGCCTGGCGGCCACGGCTGAAACAGATCCTGTGGAAGCTAAGGGCTGCATTGCCTGGAGGATTAGTCAACAGATTGCCAGGGCCCTGGTGTTCTGATACGGTAGGTGTGGTCTGGGCCTCTGAATTTGTACATCTAATAAATTTCCATGGGATGCTGATACTGTTGATCTGCAGTCCACACTTTGAAGTGACTGTTTACAAAAGAGGGTGTACTATGAGGTCCAATAGTATAGCTACAAATAGGAGACTATATTTTTTAAAAGAGAAAGGGACAGTGAGAGAGAGACACAGAAAGAAAAAATTTTTATTTAGTTTTCCACGTGGGTTTCATTGCTCTGACACTTTGTTGTGTACGTGGTGCTGGGGTTTGAACCCGTGTACTTGTGCATGCCAGGCAAGCGCTGTAACTGCTGAGCCACTGCTCCAGCCCCAAGAGATTATTTTTAACATGAGTATGTCAAGGTACATCCAGGCCTCTAAGGCTTGTGAAAATCTCCAGTTAGTTGTCTAGTTATCGAAAGTAAAGGAGAGACAGGTGGAAAGTAGAATTGGGTGAGAACAGACAAGTGATTTTATATTTTTTCTTGTGTTTTTCCAGAGTTTCTTTATGTTTATACAAACAATAAAATATATCCCCTCCATTTTATACAAAAAGTTGTATCACTGTTCTCTTCATTTGATGTGAAACACAAGTCCAGTAGTTTCATATTAATTTTCTGTTTGGTGGTTCTCTTCACTGATAAAAGTTGGGTATTGGAGTCCTTTACTATAATTATATTGCAGTCAATTACTCCCTTTGCATCCATGAATATTCGTTGTATATATTCAGATGTTATATGTAATTGTTATGCTCTCTTGATGAATTGATAGCATGGTATAGTTATGAGTGGGATATTGAAAGCTTTATCATTAAATAATAACCTCGTATTTCATCACTTAAAGCCTACTTGTTACACAACTTTTAACGGAAAATTCTGCAGCAAAAAAAAAAAAGGAACAAGAAGCTAAGATAATCCATACATCTTAGATATACTGAAATGTTACCATCCATTTTTAAATTACTTAAAACTTTTAAAATATAGCGAGCTGGCGCTGGGAGGCTGAGGCAGAAGGATGGCAAATTCAAAGCCAGCCTCAGCAACTTAGCAAGACTCTGTCTCAAATTTAAAAATAAATAAATGAATAATAAATAAAGGGATGGGGCTGTAGCTCAGTGTATTAAGCGCCCTTGGGTTCAATCCCCAGTACCAAAACATAAATTAATTAATCAACTAAAATACAGTGAAAGATAGTATTGCCCTACCCCCACAGTCTCATTCCAGTAGCAACCATAGATGCTAAGCTTCTAGGTTTTATAAAAATGCATATTCCTTATTATAAAAGCAATACATGCCCATTAAGATGTGTTACAGACAAGGTAGAACATGTAAAATTAGGACTGTTTCACAAGCCCACCGCTCAGCAGTGTTCCACCGCGCTCTGCCCATGCTCTAAGCTCATTGTCCCTAGTGGGTCCATTCCTTGTCCCACCCCTGGGTCTCAAGGAAGGCGGTCGCTCCCGCACTTGCAGCACCGCGTCGCCAGGTGCTGCTGCTGAGCGCAGCTCTCGAGCGCAGCCAGCGCAGCCACCGCCGAGCCCGCCAGCACGTGACCTGAGCCTCGGGCTCCGGCGCCCGCGTCACGTGACAGGGCCCGGAAGCAGCTGCCCGGGTAGCCGAAAAGGATGGCTCCGGCTCCACGCTGAGGCTGGGAGGGGTGGGCTGTGCTGAAGCAGCAGCCTGAGCTGGAGCCCGAACCCGAGCTGGCGCCCGGAGCCCGGTTCCAAGCGGTGAGTTCCTGCGCCGACCCGTTGTTGCTGGCTGCTGTCACTGCTGTCACCCCCGGGCGGGTCTCGCCTTCCTGCCCTCCGGGCTTAGCAGATGCTCCAGGCTGGGGCTGCACCCTCGCGGGCTGCGGTGTGCTGCGGGCAGCCCTCTAGCCGGAGGCGAGCGGCGATCTCCGGTTCCCCGCGCTGTCTCCCCTGACCTCGCGGGGCTGGAGTCTCCCCGCCCTTCTTGACAGGTGGGGAACGAGTCCGGAGACGGCAAAGAGCACCCAAACGACCTTCTCAGGTTTCGGGCTTCAGGCTTCGTCCACGCTTCCCAAAGAGGCATTGCTGTCTCGGGCAGGTCCCCTCGCCAGCGGCGGGAGCTGTGTTCCGGGCTTGCTGATAATGCAGCTTTGGGTCCCACGGTACGAGAACTGCAAGACCCCGGGAAGCCATCTGATGCAGCCCACCTGGGACAGTAGGGAAACCGAGGGTGGGGGCTTAAGGTCTCCCAGGGAGTTAGTTCCAGACCTGTGACTAGAATCCAGGAGTCCCCGAGCTCCAGCAGCTGTTGACTTTCTCTACACTGCCGCCTTCGGGAAACTTGCTGTGTGAAAAGGTACCCTTTCCCGTTCCTTTCTCCTGGAGTCTGCTTGTTTAGCGCTGCATTCTCCATCACTGGGGTTGGATTGGCTCTGGGTGTGGTTCCGTTTGTTCACGGTTTTTCTGCAAACTCATCACTGTGTAGGTTTGATTGCTAACCGTCCTGCAAATTTCATGTAAGTCATATCAAAATGTGAAATATGAATTGGACTATGCTCCTGGGAATATAGGTTGCTCAGTTGAGGCAGAGGAGACCCCTGGGATTAACTTGAAGAATGGAAAAACTTGTGCTTTATTGTTTCTGTAACTTGTCAGATTTGGAGCAGACTGACTATTTAAATGGATGTTTGCGGTTATTTGAGTTTTGTTGAAATATAATAAGAGAACCTTGTACTGGAAAGAATTGAGGTGGGCGACTCAGGAGATTTTGTTTTAGCTCTACCACTTACTCTGACACCTCGGGTGACTACCATCTCCCCCGGGTTTGGGTTTCTCAATCTGTACATTGATAGGGTTGATTCCCTAAGTGCCCCTTTCTGGTCTGACATTCTTTGCATATAGGGTTGATTTTTTTTTAAGAGATAATTATTTTCCTCCCTCAATGCATCAAAGCATCAGCTTTTCAATGACTTGATTTCGTTGTCCAGGTAGCAATTTCCTGTACTTATTTCTACTTTGCTATGAAATTCTTCTCTCTTTACTTTCTGTGTTGTCAGGCTACATGCTGAGAGCCGAAAATGATTTTAACTGTCTTGCTCATGATCAGAGCCCTCTTTTGACTCTTCTCGGGAGCCTTCTTTATACTAAGTGAGTTGCATGTACAAGAACACATTTTCTTTAGAGATGTTCTTGAGGTCAGTAAGAAGGTCTGTCTTTAGTTTGCAGTTTGAGATTGTCCAGGGGTGGAGGCTGTAGGCAGCAGAGACATCTCTGGTGACAATTAGTTGTTGTTCTCCCTTTATTTTTTAATTGTGTCCCTTATAATTGCCTGCTCTTGGGTCCTTCTTTTATCTTTTCTCAACTAGGTAGCCTCATCTCTGAGGCAACCTCATGTGCTCAGAGCTGTCTGTCTTAGTCCCAAAGCTGTGTAAGGAAGAGGGATTCCATTTGTTATGTAACGTTCCAGAATCTAAAGTTAGGACCAGTTGATGGAAGTACCCTAAATGAAATATTTTTTTGGTTGAGCATGAAAATTAGTTCCTGAATTGGAACACAGAGCACAGAGTTCCCTGTCACAGGAGTAATTGTCACTAGGCAATTACCTAGAGGTTTGCTGCACATGGGTAGAGGGTTGACCTAGATATACTTTCAAGTTTTCTCAAAAACCCCCCTCTGATGAGGTTCCAGTTCTTTAAGTGCTTCGGATCTCCTTAAGGGTCAGATGCTAATGATACATTTCTTCTTTCCCCTGATCTGATTCTATACATGGGCTTAGTGAATGGTCTTCTGTTTCTACTTTGCTGGGTTGGCTCTGATAACCAACCCAGAAGGTTATTACTGATTAATACCACTAATATCTGGAGCAGTTTTTTTTTTTTTTTTGTTTCCCATAGGAGACCCACTGAGTCCATTTACCTCAATGTGGGCCTGGGGCAGTCCTGCACCTCCATCTTTTGGGTTGAGCCCAAAACAAACTGATTTCCATTTAATGAATGTAAAGTCCAGTAGATGGGGCAGAGTTTGCCAGAATAGACAGCACATGATGCTGCTTTTGATGCTGTCCCTTCCTAGCCCCAACACATTTCTCTTGGAAGCCTGGACACCCAGGGCCTGTGCTAGAAAGCTTCTCTGTACTGCCCATCTCTGTGAAGTCAGAAATCTGTGTGGGCTACCAAGGCGCTCGTGACTCTTGGATCACCATTACCTAGAGAGGGATCTGGCTCAGCTCCCCAGGGTATTAAGTGAAGAAAGTATTGCAGAGTTTCTGTAATGAACTCTCTTATTTCCCATCCATGAATATATCTTTATATTCACAAATGCTACCATTATGAGGGTCCTTACGTGCCAGGTAGTTAACCTAACATTTATGTATCTCATCTTCATAACAATATTGTGATGTAGATGTTATTAACTATCTTTCAGATGGGGAGTCAAGACAAAAAAGTTGAGGGAATATTTTAGCTCAGAGTCACATACCTAGGCTGTAAACAGTACTTTTTTTTTTTTTTTTTTAAAGAATGCCTCTTGTAGGCCTAACCCCTGCCCCAGGTTCTAGGGGCAGTTTAGTTTTGTTCTGGAAATTTTAGAGAGGGTAGATAATGTGTGGTGTGGTAGAAATAACATTGGTCTGGGACTCTGCTTTGCTGGATTTTAGTCCCAGATCTTTGACCAGCTGGGGCCTAGGCAGGGCAGGCTCTCTGGACCTTCATTTTCTCACCTCTAAAAGGAAAACTGGAATAGCATCTTCTCTGAAATCATGTGTGCTTCTAATCCTTAGTGTTCTTTGACTGTAGATAAAAGGTGGGCATGTTTGTCTGCTTGGCAGCACCTGCTGAGATCAGCAGCTGTCCTGTGACTGCCCTAGCCTGAGACTTGTCCTTGTTTCAGAATAATGGATAGCACTTTTATTTTGCAAATAGTACCAATGCATGAACTCTGGTAAGGAAGTGAGACCTGAGATGTACCCATCATAACAAGATCATAATTTTTTTTGTGTGTGCTTTGTTTAAATCTTCCTGTAAACAAGATCACCTGGAAAGTTGGTTAAAAATAGAATGCTTAGGTGGAATCAGGTGTGGCCCAGAAATCTATTGACTTTCGTTTCTTTTTAATGTGTTTAGCTCCTTCTATCCCAAGACATTATTGCGTTATATAATCAAAACTGTAAATTCATGAGATATTTCACAATTTTTGTACCAAGTTATTAAAATCATGTTTCTGCATTTCAATTTTAACCAACCATGTTTCAAGTGCTCAGTAGCCTTATGGATTGTGGCTACTGAATTGGATGGTACAGGACACTTTGATGGCTAGGTCATCTTTTCCTGAACCCTGATATACCATACTGTTTTAAAATGGAATAGTCGTTGAATGAAATATTTTTGTCTTTACCTTAAAATCACTACAAAATTCTCCTTAAAAATTGCCCTGTAGAAATTTCAATTGTTTTGTTTTTACAAAAATTCTATTTTCAAACACATTTTTCTTACTTCATCCGTTGCACAGAGTGCTTCCACTTGCTCGTTTTTAGTGCCACACTAAAAACAGCATATTTTGTAGATTAAAAGGCAAGTCTTATGTATTGAATCAACTGAAAACATTTGTATAAGAAAAAGAGAAAGCATGCTACCAAGGTCATACAAATAGCTACTATTTCAATGCAGTTTGGGTTGCATGTACTTTTCTTTCTTTCTTTCTTTTTTTTTTTTTAAAGAGAGAGGGACAGTGAAAGACAGAGAAAGAAACAACTTTATTTAGTTTTTCACATGGCCTTCATTGCTCAACACTTAGTTGTGTACGTGGTGCTGGGGTTTGAACCCGGGTCCTCGCGCTTGCCAGGCCAGTGCCGAAACCACTGAGCCACCACTCCAGCCCCGCATGTACTTTTCGTGATAGTTTTCTTTTTGGGGTCTATATATCTTGTGGGGATTTCGACTTTGTGTTGATGCACCACATGTAATATACAAATTCTGTTCATTTTACTCAAGAACCTGAAAGACAAGCTTGTCTTCAACTTTCACATATTACAAGCCTCATTTCGACAGTTAACAGGTCCTATTAAAATCTCCCCCAGGGCAGGAACTGGCGATTGCCATAATAACCTTGCATACCAGCCTTAATCAGGGGGAGCCCGGGAGCAGGGTAGCCACGGAGGCCAGGCTGCTCTCAGAGGGCCCAACAAGAGAGCAGGAGGAGGAAGCCTTGCTTGCCAGAAGGAGCCATAGAAGGGATGGCTCTCTCTCTGATGCTTAGGTGCCTGTGTAACAGCCCTGAGAAATGTCTTCTCTGCTTGGATTTTCCCAGAGATGGGAAACTGCTTCTCTCCATATGGACAACTCCTTCTCTGTCTCTCTCTCTCTCTCCGTTTTATTTAGTTTTCCATGTGGTTCTCATTGCTCTGATGCTTTGTTGTGTACCAGGTGCCAGGGTACAAACCCGCATCCTCGTGCATGCCAGGCAAGCACTGTAACTGCTGAACCACCGCTCCAGCCCCTTGGACAACTGTTTTTTTATAAAAGATTCTTCATTATATCTAGCCACAGACCTCCCATCCATAATTTTCTACCTGTTGGCTCTAGCTCTTACTGAATTTTGAGGCCTCTAAGGACCAATCAAATCTATTTAACAGTCTTTAAAGACATATTTTGGACCGCTTAACTTTCCAGGTTGAATCTTCTCAGTGCTTCTAACTTTTCCTAGTTCAGTTGATTTCCAGGCCCGTCTTGACTCAGGCCCTGACCATTGGATGAACTCTAGTTTGTCATTCTTCCCTTCATAGCATGCAGTCTGACCGGGACACAGTGCATGGCAGTGCTAACTGGGGCTGTCAGCTACTGGGTTCTCTCCCTTTCTAATGCATCCTAGAATCATATTTGCTTATTCAGCATCTGTTATTATATACTATTCATTTTTTTTGAGCTTATCATTAACCAAAGCCCATAAATACCATTCTTTTTCTTTTTTCAATATGCATGCAGTAGCTAAGCTGTATTTCCCACATCCTTCAATTATTTATTGGACTTTAGATCTTTAGGTTTCAACTTCTTCCTGAGCTTTCTAAGCAACACTCTGCTGTAAGTGAACAACATCAAGAAACCTCTTTATAGGGTTTGAAATAAACTGAGCTCCTGTACTAAGTGTGCAGTGGAGTGGTTTCTTGGTTAGAAGGGGTTGGGGAACTTAGCACTCCCTGCGGTCTTGTCCCTTTGCCCTTAGTAATGTGCAGGATTTACTTGAAAGGTTCTGTTCCTCATATGCTTTTGGTTTGTTGGGAGAGACTAGAAATTAGCTGTTGTTTGCATAAATGTATTCGTTGGTTTCTAAAACATTAGAACTAGAGAGGAGCTGAGAGACATTTTAATCCACACTCCCATCCCTTTTTTGCATCTGGAAACTAACATCCTAGACAAAGAAAATTGTTGAAAGTTACAGCAAACTGGTAAGAAAGGCAGGCTTAGAACCCAGGCTTCCTGGCACGTGAACTAACTTACAGTAATACAAGAGGGTCAACTACTTGTGTTAAAGATTCTTTATTGATTCCTCCTCTTCCTTAGTGAAAAGAGCTGAGTGGAGCTGGCAGTGGAGCTGGGCAGGATCTTCCCTGGGATTTGAAGACCCTGCTGTGTGGTTTGAATATGATTTGTCCTCACCAGAACTGCTATTGGGGCATGGTCCCCAATGTGATGGTGTTGAGAAATGGTGGAGTCTTCAGAAGGCAATTAGGTGATGGGACTCCTTCCTCATGGAGGGATTAATGCAGTTTTCAGGGGAGTGAGTTAGTTATTATGAGAATCGGTTTCTAAGAAGCAAGCCTGGCACCTCCCCTTGGTCTTTCTCTCCGCTACCTCTCTACCTCATACACCAACTCTTTCCATTTTCCCACCATTGGAGTTCATCCAATGGTCAGGGCCTGAGTCAAGAGGGGACTAGAAATCAACTGAACTAGGAAAAGCAACATGAGGCCCTCACTAGAAACTGAATAGATGCTGGCATCATGCTCTTGGACTTTCAGAACTGTGAACTTTTTTGCTTATAAATTACCCGGACTCAGACATTTTTGTTATAGCAACAGAAAATGGACTACATCAGCCCTTTCCTGTCTTCTGTCAAACATTTTCCTTGTAAGATTGTATGGGGGTCTTTTCCACATTAGTGTTGGTGGGAGAAAATGAGATCTCCCCTGGATCACTGTGGTGCCCAGGGCATGGGGCCAGTTTTAAGAGTCCCCAGGGACTAGATCTGGTTGTCCCTTGCAGAGGGCTGTCCTCAGGCAGGTGGCTTGGGTGTTGGGGTAGATAGGGTGTTGTGATGGCTGCTGAGATTCGATCTCCTCAATAGGTTTCTTTTTTTTTTTTCTTTTTTAAAGAGAGAGGGACAGAGATAGAAAGAATCAATTATATTTAGTTCTTCATGTGGCTTTCCTTGCTCCAACACTTGGTTGTGTACGTGGTGCTGGGGTTCAAACCCAAGTCCTCGTGCATGCAAGGCAAGCGCCATAGCAGCCGAGCCACCGCTCCAGCCCCCTCACCAGGTTTCTGAGATAACACATCAAACAGCCCGGTGTCCAGCCACATTGGAGTAGAACCAAATGCTATCTGCCAAATGTCAAAGGATTTTTACTTGTAATATTTCATGTTAATGTACCCCTTCTTCCTTACTTGCTTACAGATTCTTGAAGGGCAGGAAGTTGGCCCTTTTTGTATACTCCCTCCCATCTGTGTGCACTGTATTCAGTAAACATTTCCAGATTCAGGAAGGGCATCAGGAGATATGTTTTCTGCTTTGCTATTTCCTAACCATAGTAGGGCAGGTCCTCTCATCTTTAGGAGACTGATTCTTCATCTGTCAAATGAGGGATCCGGTGACCCATCAAAGCTCTTTAAGTGACAGTCTCTAGGATTCTGGGGGTTTCCTCATCTTCCAGATGGTATTCCTGTTGCAAATCCTAGAGAAGCTCTTGTTCTTCTCTTCTGGAATAGCACTACGGAGAGTCCACCCTGGTGGACTCCACCCTCACCTACCTACCAGCACAAATGGAAAGTTTTGTTCTCTCACCATCCTTTAAACATAAACAAATCTATGAAAATGAAGAGAGTGTGGGCGTGGAGAAGGTGTGATACCTTCCCTCCCCATCATAAAGGTCAGGGCCGACACTCCTGTAATAAGACAGGTGAACAGGAGAATCATAACATCTAACCAAAGTTTTATGTGACACTGCAGTCTTCAGAAATGAAGACCTAAGGACCCAGGAGAAACTGTCTGTTTTTATGCTTAAATCTGATGCAGCATGGACAACTGTGTAGAAATGGGATCAGCCAAAAGGCTCTGCAGTCATGAAAAGAGACAGGGAAACCCAGCAAGGCCAGTCTTCGTAGAATTCCTCCCATCCAGGGATGGGTTCACCTGTCAAAGGAGACAGGAGAAGGGACAGAATGACCTTCCTGGGGTTTATATATTGCCTCTTTTGAGGGGTAGAGGAGTTCAGGCATTTAAGACCCACCTTGGGGAAGAGGAATTTTACTCTTTGTGACTTGTTTCAGAGGTGGGGGAGACAGGAAGACAGGAGAAAGTCAGAGAGTTTGCTGATTGAGGTCTTCCTGTCATCTTTAACGGGCTGAGATGCCAAAACACAGTACTTTGGGACATGGTTTTCTGAGCCTCAGTAAAGGATCGTGGAGGGAAGATGCTGAGACGAAGGTCAAGGCTCCTGCTCCCGCACACTTTAGTCTTCCTCTTGCCAGTACTCAGTATTCACGTTGTTGGCAAGAGAGCCCCACTGAGGGGATGAGACTTACTGATTAACCTGCAAGGAGCACAGGCTAGGCCTGAGGTCATGGTGGAAAGGAGATCAGCTTTGGTGGCTCTGGGACCTGATGGGGAGTTTGAGCAGAACTGGATGATTCCCAGCAGGTTTCTTGAATGCACCAAGATTCTCTACTAAAGGCAGAGGAAAAAGGATTCAATGAGAAATCCAGATTCCCGTCCTCCGAGGGCTTGTTCTCAGGAAAGATATATAATTTAACTATGTTTGAAGTCCTCAGAGGCAGGAGCAGTTAATCCTGACGAAGGAGCAGGGCAGGCTTCCAGGAGGTGCTTGCCAGCATCGTCCCCCACCCCTCCCAGGCACTGCCTTTCCTCTGCTTGGTTCAAGTGCGCTGGGATGAATTTAGACGTTTACGAGAGTGGCACCTGCGTGGGAGGTCGGGAGTGGGAGCTGAGTGAGCTCAGCCTGCCCCTGTGCACTTTGCACCTTTGCATTTCCCTTGGTACCAGGCACACTCAGACTTAATCCATAGTGCAGCTGTCACTCTGAGCAGCAGTGACAATGACTACTTCTGCCCCAGAGCCCACCCTAGACTTGGAGTGTATGACCCCAGCTGCCAGAGGTCCTAATGCTGACTCTGTCCCCCCAGTTACCATGTCCACCCAGAGACTTCGGAACGAAGACTACCATGACTACAGCTCCACTGACGTGAGCCCTGAGGAGAGCCCCTCGGAAGGCCTGAGCAACTTCTCCCCTGGCTCCTACCAGCGTTTCGGGGAAAGCAGCAGCACCACGTGAGTGACTGTGAATGAATCCTGCCAGGCAGGACTCACGCTCCTTAATCTCCCTGGAACTGATTTCTCCTCCCTCCTTTTTATCAACTCCCCGCTGAAACCCAAGGCTGTTCTGGGTTGGGTGTGGCCCCCTTTGGGCCTCAGTGTCCCTAGATGTAAGAAAAGATTGAAGAACTCCACTATGAAGCTGTGTGGCACTCACCACTTGAATTAGGAAATTCAAAGCAGACTTTTTGGCTCCTTTAAGTTTCCCGGCTACCCCCAGCCTCAGCAGACCTCTGACATTTCTCAGAATCCCTGCACCTCGTCCTTTGCATCTGAACTCTTGGCCTTCCTGTGTTCCCTTGTGGGTTGGGTGTGACTTGCATGAGGGATCCTCCATGTCTTACCGTTAACGCTGTCCCCAGTGACGGTGTGTGTTGGAGCCCCTCGCTGAGGGTGACTCCCTCTGCCTGCATCCTCTCCTGGGTAGGGTAGGGCATTTTTTTTCTTGTGAACTGGCATGGACCTAGAGGATGATATCTGTCCACATGACCTGTCCCTTGGCACCACTAGCTGGTTTCTGCTCACAGAGATTTGTAGCTTATTTCTCACCCGACATGATTTTGTAGATTCCCCATTTGCTTACAGGTTTAGCTGACTGAAAAAATCACTTACAGCACAGCTGGCAGCATCAGGGCCACCCTTCCTCTGTTTACTCTACCTGCATCCCCCGCTGGCGTCTCCCAGGCAGAAGGAGCTGCTCATGCAGCCAGTGGGCCACGCTTCTTATTGTGAAATAGCTCTTTCCCAGCGTCTCTCTCTGTGGTTTCCCTTCCAGTTTTTGCTTCTTGTTCTCAGGCTTCAACTTGACTATGCAGTACTTGCCTTGTGCGGTCTTTGTTTTAATTTTTATAAAGAGCTCTCTGAAACTCAAAATTAACCAGCCAGCCACTTCAGAATATGTTTTGAGCATGTGGAGTTGAGGCATGCCCATCAGCTATTCTGAATATCTCTTCTTTTCATGTTGGGTTATAATAAGTAGTGAATCCAAAATAACTTCCCTTTGTTCGTTGGAAATTGAGCAAAGCAGAAGACACCTTCCTCAGGCTTGTATCCGGACATTTTCCAGGGTAGACTAGGTTCCAAGGTTCTCATCTTGCCCTCGTATTGCGATAACGACATAGGTGATCAGGAAAGCCCATCTGTAGGTTATGACAGGTTTCACTGTCCCATTGCTCTTGGTACAGGGAATAGGATTCCTTTGGGTTGATTATATCCAGTCTGGGGCGTAGAATCTACACAAGCATTTGTATAGAAAACCTGCCAGATATATTTAAGTTATAGGTTGATTTGGGGAATTTTGTTAATCTAATATCCAATACCTAAGGAAGTGTTAGGGACAAGTGTTTTTGTCTTTGTCTTTTTTTTTTTCTTAAGAGCTAGAAAGAGAGAGTCAATTTTTATTTTTTATTTTTTTTTTTCATCTGGTTTTTGTTTTTCCAACACTTAGTTGTGTATGTGGTGCTGGGGTTTGAACCTGGGTTCTTGTGCATGCCAGGCCAGTGCTGTACCGCTAAGCCACTTCTCCAGTCCTAGCGACAAGTTTTTGAGGTGGGTTCCATTTCTGTTTGTGCCTTGCCCTACCCTCTTGTCTAGTTGCTACAGAATAAAGTACATAGAAGTACTTCTTAGCCTACCGCACATATACATGCACATACCTGGCTCTTCTAGAAGTTAATAGCTCATTAAAACCTCCTAATTAGGAGGTTGGGGATTTAGCTCAGTGGCAGAGCGCTTGCCTAGCATGCGCAAGGCCCTGAGTTTGGTTCTCAGCCTTAAAAAAACAACAAAACAAAACAAAAAAGCCCTCCTAATTAGGGGATGCAAGTGGAAGCTCCAGACGTTTTCATGATGAGGTGTTTGGTGAGACTATTTCCTATTATTTGATGTTATCAAGCTGTTGACTGCTTTGATAACAGCCTCAGTTGACACTCTTGGGCACCTTTTTCTTTCGTTGCCCTGTTGAGCAGTAGTAACAGCTGTTGGTCACACCTCTATGCGTCTTCCCCAGCCTGGCAGGCTAAGAACCCAGCTCCCCCAAACCCGACTTTTTCTAAATGTCTAGAGCAGCCATATGGCAGGTGTGCTCTGCAGACCTTTTGGGGTTCCCAAGACCATTTCAGAAGCCTGAGGACACGCCTCTCTTCACCGTGTTTACCTTGCATCCTTGACGCCGACACAATGGTAGCTGAAATGGCAGGCGCTATAGCACGAGTTGGGGCAGTGGCTGTAGATCCTACTAGTTGTCATTGTAGCTTTCACAGCCACGTATAAGCAAGAGAAAAAGCCAGTTTCACTTAGCAACATTGCTGTTGAAGCAGCCAACTCACCAGTTTTATTAAAACAACCCTTCACCACAGGTCACTGGACGGAATTCTCTATGAGAATGGGAAGCACACAGGAACCACTTCTGCGTTCCGAAGTATGATGCCCGCTTGCAGAGGGTTGCTGGAGTTGTCAACTGAATTAGCTATTCTTTTTTTTTTTCATAGAACACCATTTTTACTAGAAAGAACAACTAACTCTAGGTAATTTAGACTTGAATGTTTGTGAACCCATCCACTCCAGAAAAACAATAAACAATATTTGTTGCCCATGATAAAAATCTGAGCTTTCAAAAAAATTAGGAAGAAAAGAAAAAATCAGCCCAACCAACTCTTGTGTCCAACATTGTGGACTTGATAGCTTCCCTCTACATGAAAACTTCCATGATGAGATCAGTGTGATGTCAGTGAATGGTCATGTTAAATCTGGTAACGTGATTTTTTTTATGTTAAATAAAGAAATGTGCTCATATTTGGAAGAGCTGCATAACTCAGGAAACCAATATCCTCCAAATAGCTAAAAGTATGATGTTGGGAAATTGTACATGGGTCAAAGATCCATCAAAGAGCAAGACCACCAATGAATTTGAATGCAATAGATTATGAGAAGTTTGCATTCCATATCACAGTTAACTTCTAAGAAACTTTCCGATGTTTCATTTTGAAGTAGTGTGGGGAAAAATAGATTACTGTAATTGAAGAGGCATTAAAATACCCCTTCCTTTTCTTACCACATGTCTAGAGAGAACAAGTTTTCTTTATATGTCAGCCACAATGGTGCATCACAATAGAATGAATGTAGAAATCAATAAATCCAGCTGTCTTCAGTTAAGTGACATTAAAGAGATTTAAAGAAAAAGCATTATTCTTATATTTTTTCCTTTGGCAAATGCAGCTAATTTTTCATTAAAAAAATTTGCTATTAGCATGTATGAACCTATTATTTTTAATTACATATTTTAAAGTTTTCTGTTTTAATTTTAATAAGTACATATTAGCTGATATGATCCACATAAGCAAAAGCTATTTAGGGGGCTGGAGCGGTGGCTCTGTGGTTATGGTGCTTGCCCGGCCTGTGCGAGTACACAAGTTCAAACCCCAGCACCATGTACACAACAAAGTGTACATGGTACACAACAAAGTCTCAGAGCAATGAAGGCCACATGAAAAACTGAATAAAAATTATTTCTCTCTTTCTCTCTCTCTCACTGTCCCTCTCTAAAAAAAAAAACAAAAAAAAACCTAGAGTCCTTAGTTCACCAGAGAATAAAGAAGTCCTGACCAAAAAGCATTAAGAACTACTGAGGGAGGAGCGTAAATGGAACCACAGATCATCTAGAGTTGATTTTGTGATATTCATATAGCATTGGGTAATCATGTCTTGGGGTCACCTATGGAAGAGATTAATTTTGATCATGGCCCTGGAATCCTGGTGTCTCCAAGCTGAAGAGACCACTGAGACCATATTTCCTAGTCTAGTTCCCTCACTTTACAGGTGAGACAATAGCTCATGGAAGGGAAGGGAATCACCAAATGGAGGTAACCTCAGAGCTAGGGCCACAAGAAGTTGGTCTCCCAGCTCAGAGGTATTTTGCGGAGGTCTCTGGTAGACAGATGGGGTGGTACAGCCTTTACCTTTGCACTTCAGTAGATTAAACATTGCCAAAGTAGACATTTTATAGGCCCGTTATCTCCTGGCGACTGCTGATATTGCAGCAGGACCCTTGGGGCCCTTAAGCTGTTACCTCCATGAGGCCAGGAGAGCATTCCACCTCTCCTCAGACAGTTGGTTTCCTTGATCCTTCCAGAAAATATTAAGGAGAGTAGGAAAATCAAGAGATTTCTTCCCAAATGTCAAAGCAGAAAGGTTATAAAATTCCTTTCCAGAGGGTGTAGATGAGTCTTATTAATGGCCATCACACATAATGAGAAAGTTATTAGGTTTCAGTTTCTACTGAATTGCAGATTTGAAACATTGCATGTAAGCATTAGTTTTGAGGAATTTAGGTTATTTGTGCAGAAGAATTTCCCAGTGGTGCCAGGGGTCCAAATCTTGAGTGATTTAGGGCAAAGTAATATCTTTCGACCTGTTTCCTATCCTTTTAGAGGTAACAAAGAATAAAATTGCTAAGACCAGCCACTCTTCTTTTGTCTCTCCTTGAAGGGTTCCAATTCTCTGTAGAAAGATGGGGACCTCCTTGCCCACCCTTGCCCTCACCTGGACCCAAGTGGCCACTAAGGCGAATTGCTCCATGTGCATGCGCCACGTTTCCCTCTAGGATCTTGCTGCAAGGCTCTCTGCCCCTGGCATCTTTTCCCCAGTGGCCCATGTATGGAGAGCCTTCTGTCCTGCCAGACTCAGCTCAGGTCCCTCTGCCCCACCCAGCTTTACCTTCCTTCTCCGTGGATTCCGTTTGTGACCTTTTCTTAAGATGAGAATTTTAATGTGTTATTAATGTGTTCCCTATTTCCTAAGAGACATTACTAATTTCTGGAGACTGAGCTCCGTATCTGACACCTTTTTCCACCACTCCAGTTAACACAGTGTTTTATACGTGATAGATGGTATTTGTTGAGTGAAAAATGAAGAAGGAAATGCAAGAGGCTTTCCAGCTGCAGTCTAGGTGACTCTCTGAAGAGGGCTCCTCCAATCCTAGGGCACTATAGCAATTGACTTTTTTTTTCTTTTTTATTCAAAGCACACTGAGGATTTCTGGTCTGTTACGGTGTTATGTAACTTTAACTGTTCACATTTTATGAAGCTTTCTGTTGGAAGGTTTGGGCTTTAATTTTTATTTCCCCTCTTCTCTTGCACTGGTGAGTGTCCCTCATTGTTAATGCTTTGTCACCCTCTATTGCCCTTTCAGGAGTCCTTACACTAGTCAGTTCAGCAGTTAGACAAGGCCCCAGTACACAAGGAAAGGAAAGAATGTGTAGGGAGAGCCCCATCATCTCTCTGGTCTGAGAAGAGGGAAGGTGTTCTCTGAAAGGCCAGAGTCAGGGAAGGATTATAGCAGTGGTAAGAATGTACACTCTGGAGCCAGATCGCCAGGGTGGAATTCCCACTCAGCACTTTACTAGGTCTGTGACCTTGAGCCAAGTTGCTTCGTCATCCCTAAAATAAAATTTTAAGGCTGTTGTGGAAGTCAAGTGAGAACATGCGGGTGGGCACTTAGTACAGTGCGCAGCATCTGCTAAAGGTGAGCTGTTTCGTGGTTAACATCCCCTTGTCCACCTTCTTCCCTCTTCAGATGGTTCCAGACCTTGATCCACCTGTTGAAGGGCAACATTGGCACAGGACTCCTGGGGCTGCCTTTGGCAGTGAAAAATGCAGGCATCTTGGTAAGGGTCTGCACCTGTGAAAGGAACTGTAATAAGTTTAGGAAATAGTTTTTTATTTCAGCTGAGAAAAATCGATATTCATTCATTCATCTAAAGCTGTTAATGTAGGGCCTTCTGTGTGCCAGGTACTGTTCTTGGCTCTTAGACCATATCTGTAAATTAATCAAAGATCCCTGTCCTCACGGAGCTCGCTTTATGAGGAAGATGTGTTTAAAATGATTCGGGTAGTGTCTGTCAATAACATGAACTAATGAGTTAGTGACAGATTATCTGTCCAATTCCTGCGTAGTCCCCCAGCCCACCCCATCCCTAAACGGTCAACTCTGAGAATCGTAAATCTTCTTTCTTATGATTCACCTCCTCTAGACCACCTGCCTGAAGCCGTTCTGGTCTCAGAGATGTTCAGCTAAGTGCTGTCTGTCTCAAGGTGGCATTGTGCTAACAATAACTTGCCCTCCCACATCCCCTAGCCCAGCAATTCTTCCCACAGAGTCACGGGCACTTTTGTTCTGCTGATTTGCAACCGTCTCAGAACAGACTTACCTTGAGTCAGTCTTGTCTAGAAGAGTAACTCTCTGGAAGACATGCTGAGGTTCAGATAGTGCCCATCTCACAGAGCTGATCCCCATGATCACATTTCTCACACTGGGCCAGAAGTTCTGTTCCTGGAAAGTGCCTGAGCAGTGTGGTCATCATTTGCAAATCAAGTCTCTCCTGGGCTCCCTCCTAATTCAACCTACTTGTCTCTCCTCTTTTGCCTGCAATGCCTGTCCCCAGATGGGTCCCCTCAGTCTGCTGGTGATAGGCATTGTGGCCGTGCACTGCATGAGTATCCTGGTGAAATGCGCTCATCACTTCTGCCGCAGGTAAGACCTCTCTGAGCCACCTCTCAAGGGACAGATCATTTTTGGTTCCTCAACCAACCCTGAAAGTCGGCACTGTGCAGATGATGGAGATCTTCACACTGGCTGAGGGGGGCTGCTTGCTATTGCAAAGTTGCCTTTCCCTGGTTATTCTTGTGTTCCTTTTTCCCTATGGTCATCTGGTAGGTTTACTTATGGACAGAAGCTGCATCCTAACTGCATGTACTTTGTATTGTTTACTCCATTGAAATGGTGCTACCAGTGGTCATGAATTATAACCAAAGTAACTGTCCCTAGACTTCACACTTCTGATCCTTAAAAGCATTAAATGCAGGATTCAGGGTGGTACCTCTAGGGGGGCAGGTGGGGAAGTGCCCCAGGTCCCAGCCACTCCCGTTGCTCTGTCACTGTTATTGACTAACACCCACACTCTACCCTTCCTCTATCCCTCCCCCACTCCCAGACTGAACAAGCCCTTTTTGGACTATGGGGACACTGTGATGTATGGACTAGAATCCAGCCCCAGCTCCTGGCTCCGGAACCACGCTCATTGGGGAAGGTAACTGGTTTCCTCTTCCCATTCAGCTGTGGCCTCCCCATGTGGAGGCCTTCAGATAGGGAGGTGCAATGTGGGGACAACATCAAGAGAGGAGGGTGTTGTCAGATCTGCACTTGGGGAGCCCTGTGACCTTGGAGAGTGGGAACCCACCCTTCTCCAGGCCCCCATCTCCTCATCTGTAATGTGTCAGGCCTGGCCTGGAATATCACTGAGGCCATTCCAGTTTTGACAGTGTGTGACCAGTGGTGATATTTCATTCACTCATTTGTTCAACAAATACGTTTTAAGAAATGGCACAAAACAGTTCTTGATTGACAGGGGAGATTCTTTGGATAAATTATGTGGCCTCCACCCTCCAGGGGCTGGGTTGGTATAGGTAGAAAGAACCTAAGAATGGGACAAGAGATACCATCAAGGGCTGAAACTTTTTTTTTCTTTAATTGAGCCACATTAAACCTATGTTCTTTAGAGAAGTGCCTTTTGGGGGTCCTACAGGAGACTTTCACTCATAATCAGCTTCATCCTGTGATGCACATTATGTCTTTCTGTTGGCAAAATCATTTTCTGTTGACTGGGAAAAGCCAGATTGCCAAGTGCCCACCGGAGTTGTTGACTGGTTCCCAGTTCTTCCTACCTTCCTCCTCCCCCACCCTCGTTTCACACACCCTCTTTTCATCTAATAAAATGCAAGCTCATAGGAAAAGCATTTTAAAGACAAGACAGAAGGACATAAAGTGAAAAGCAAAAGTAAATACAGGTACATGAGTTTCCTTTTGGATTTTTCTGTGTGTACACAAACATACACATGTTTTTAAACATTTTTTGTACAAATGCAAATGGACCATACGGTATATGCTGTTCAGAAACTTGCTTATGCCACCTTCAATCACTTAGGGTTTTTTTTTTTTTGTTTTTTTTTTACTGTCAGCACATATAAAATCAACACATTCCTTCTAAGTGCTGAACAGGGTCCCATTTAAGAATAGTCTATAATGTAATCAGTTTATTTTGATGGCCTTTTAGGTTGTGATCAGTTGTGTAACAAAACTTCAGCCAGAAATCTGGTTTGGAGCATTTAATTCTGTGTATTTATGAGACTAGGTTGGTTGTTGTATCCAAGTTTTAGAGAAAGAGTGTCAAATGGTTCTCTTCCTGGCCTGTTACGTCAAGGGCTTCCCATGTGAGGTGGGGTAGGGTGGAAGGTGGGTACACAGGGGAGGCCAATGGGCTGGGCAGTGGTCATGGTGTCTGTGCTGAGCTCTGATGATTGTCTGACCTCATGGAGCATCCTGGAGAGGCCAGGAAGGGGAGGTCAGAAACCACAGAGATAGTGTGCCCTCACTTCCCAAAGCTCTAGACTGGACTGCTTGTCCTTATTACCTGCTGGGAAGGGTCTGTGATGACAAGCACTGTTTAAAGCACTCATCCCTCTGGGAGTCTTGCATTTGTATCATAGTAATGTTTGCCTTCCCTCTTCCCATCCCCAGGCGCCTCGTGGACTTCTTCCTGATTGTCACACAGCTGGGATTCTGCTGTGTCTATTTTGTGTTTCTGGCTGACAACTTTAAACAGGTAGGGTTCTGGTAAAAAGAGTATAACCAGAGATGAGTGGATATCTGTTTGGAATTGCTTCCAAGCTATAGTTTTGGTCAACAGAAGAGTTAAGGTTTTAATGCTTTTTGTACTCAATGCCTTCTGATTGATTCTCACCTGAAGCCGTAGGGCATAGAGAAAACTCAAGGTGTCTTGTCCCTCCTTTCTTAGGTAAGATGTGATCACACCCAGCTCAGACGGTTGGGTTGCTAACAACAATAACCATGAAGACCACAGAGGGCTCACCAGCCAGAGGTGCATCTAAGGCCTGGTTCACCTTTAGTCAGGAGCCTCTTCCTGCAGGACAGCCATTGGCTTTGTGATTGGAGGCCTTTTCCTTTCTCTTTCTTCCCTTTCTCTAGGTGATAGAAGCGGCCAACGGGACCACCAACAACTGCCATGGCAATGAGACGGTGATTCTGACACCCACCATGGACTCCAGGCTCTACATGATCACCTTCCTGCCCTTCCTGGTGCTGCTGGCTTTCATCCGGAACCTCCGTGTTTTGTCCATTTTCTCCCTGTTGGCCAACATCAGCATGCTGGTCAGCCTGGTCATGATCTACCAGTTCATTGTTCAGGTATGAGCCCAGGCCACCCCCCAGCCTCTTACAGGAGAGACCAAAACCAGTAAGGGGGATGTAAATAGTTACATGTTACTTCATGTTACTTATAGGTGATATATTTAGAAGTTTTTAACTTCTACACTATTTACATTTTGGGCCACATAAATTTCGATTGTGGGATTGTCCTGCGCAATGTAGGATGTTTAGCAGCATCCTGGATCTCTTCCCAAAAGATGCTTAAATTCATCTCCTCCTCCCATTGTGACAACCAAAAGTGTCCCGAGATGCTGCCAAACATCCTTGGGGGACAAAATCACCCCCATCAAAATAGCTGGTTTGGACTTTTTCCAATTAAATTGTTAATGCATGATCCTTATATATGCACAATTTTAAAATATTGAAAACATATTAAGATTAAAAAATCAGTTTTTCTTATCTGTAGTTGGATAAAGTAATTCCCTACCAATGCCTGTTCTATATTTATTTGTCAAAATTCTAAATCTACTTAGTGTTCATGCCCCTTGCTTACCCAGGTGGGCGGGTCTGTGGGGAGGTTTGGAGAACATTGAAACACAGATGGGTAGAAGATCAGTTGTAGAAAAATGTGTCTTTAAACACCTTGGCAGTTTATAGAAAAGAAAATGCATTTTGCCAAGAATCAAGAAAAGGAAAAGAGGGCTGGAATGGTGGTTCAGCAGTTAATGATGCTGGCCTGGTATGAGCGAGGACACAGGTTCAAACCACAGCACCATATACACAGCAAAGTGTTGGAGCAACAAAAACCAGATGAAGAAATAAATAAAATTGATTTTCTTTCTCTCTCTCTCTCTCTCTCTCTCTCTCACTGTCCTTCTCTCTCTTAAAAAAAAAAATTAAAAAAATGTTGGGGGGGGTACACGCTGGAGCCCGGCATGCACAAGTACATGGGTTCAAACCCCAGCACCCACGTACACAACTAAGTGTCAAAGCAATGAAGGCCATGTGAAAAATGCAGTAAAAATTGATTCTTTCTGTCTCTCTCTCTCCCTTTCCTTCTCTCTTTAAAAAAAAAAAAGGAAAGGAAAAAGAGTAAAAGTTGGTAAATGAAAGCATACCATAAGATATTTAATTTCCCGATTAATTCATATCACTTCTTTTTGATTAAAATGTGGACAAAAACAAACACTTCCTGAGTACTGAACCCCTCCCTAGTCTCCCCTGGGGATGCCCCCTGTGTGATTGTCCTGTCTCATTCTAGATCCTGTGAATGCCTTGATACACTTTGTTAAGTATTTAGGAAATGCATAAAACAAAAAATAGGTTTTGTTTTCATTTTTTAAAATATTTTTTTAAAAAAATTACTGGCAGTTTTCATCTACCTAGCTATTTTCTCCCTTGACAGTGCCTTCAAAAGCTCTCCAGGTTGCTGCCTAGTATCACAGAGAACAGGTGGGCCAAGTTTACTTAACCAGTCACTGGTATGGACCACCAGTTCATTTATAACTTGTGGTCTTATTTCAGTATTAAGACAATGAATATTTTTTTGTGTGTGGACATGATAAATGATTCTTTAAGGTATTTATCTAGAGGCACAATTACAGAGGAACATGCACTGTGTGTGTGAGAGAGATACAGGGGATTGAACTCAGGGTGCTCTGCCACTGAGCTACATCCCCAGTGCTTTTTATTTTTTATTTTGAGATAGGGTCTTGCTAAGTTGTCCATGCTAGTCTTCAACTTTATATTCTCCTGCTCAGCCTCCTGAGGCTCTGGGATTACAGGCATGTACCACCATGCCCAGGAAGCATGCACTTTTGAATTTTTTATATTGCCAAGTTGCTTATTCCAAAAGCTGCTGACTGATGGCACATGGATTCCCTCCATGCTTCCATGGCATGCCAAGTGCCCACTTTATCCCCCTAGCTGACCCAGGATGTGTTAACTTTTAAGTTTTGGTCAGTCTAGCAGGAAAGCATTGCCTCATTTTCCCACAGTGACCCAGTCACCTAGTGATGACTTCTAGGAAAGGTAGGCTTAAAGCGCAGGAGACTCCCTGTATTAAGGAAATGACATGATGAATTCAGATTAACCTTGTGGTCATTGAACATATATTAATTTCCCCTTATTTTAAGTCAGAGGGGTGGCAGATATTGACTCCTCTGCAGAACTGTTTTTTTAAAACAAAAACAGCTCTAATCCTATTTTTGTGGTGAATGTGTGATTGACCATATCTATGATCAAATAAGGAAGAGTAAATAAACATATAAATTTCACTTAGTAATTAAATATCTCAAGAGAAGGAGATGTAAGTGAGTTCACCTCACATAGACACACACACCACTTTGAATTTTAAGCCATTGTAGGTAGTTGCATGGTGGTGGTGGTTGTGATCAGAGGGCACGGTGAGAATTCGGGTCCCTGTAACATCTCTGTTCCTGCTGACTGCTGGTGAACACCCTGAACTTTGTGCATAGTACAATCTGCACTTTGAGGTGAAGCAGCCCTGCCAGTTTCTTGAAAGCTGTTCTGAGTCTGTATCTGGGTTCAGCCTGCAGAATGCCTGATCAAGTAGTGCTGTCTGCCCAGGCTCAGCACAGGAGATGGCAGTGGTTTGGCTGTGAGTCAGTGTAGTTGCTGCCCACTGTGTGATAAGAGCTCCATTTCCTAGTGGCGCACACCTTCTGGTACGCTCTCTGCTTCGTGTTTGTTGCTGCTGTTTGTGACTTCTGTTTTGGCATTTCACCAAATAGTAGGATTCCCCTCCTGTCTGGTGTTTTTGAATTTTTTCCCTTAATGTTTAGCATGTTGACTGATATTCTTGTTCCTGGGGTATGGCATCATGGGGAGCAGGCTTCTCTGTCTCCATGGGAAAGGATGAAGGGCACAGTCCAAGTCCAGTGCTTTGCCAGAGGGGGCTCCCTTTGAGTGTGTTGTGATGGAGTATCCTTCATTCTGAGATGTATTTTTGCATAGTTATAATGATTCCAAAATGGAACTACATTTTTAAGTCTGTATGCATATTTTGTAACACTTTCTCAAGAAGCTTCCATTATGATTGATAAGCAGAGAGGAAAAGGAGATATATTATTAATAAACTGATGGTAATTTGCATGTTTCTTTGTGAATGAAACTTGTTCCCTGTAGTTGGTTGGGCTGTAAGTCAGTAATAGTCATTAAGTATGGTGAGTCATACATTCCTTCTGTTGGTCTCATGTGAACTGTGTCCCCAGACATGATCTGTGAAATTCCCTTTCTGTTACCTCAGTCTGATCTAATGTATAAACCTGGGTAGTAGTTATC
>PVKS010021448.1:0-35203 GCA_004027875.1 Aplodontia rufa | reverse complement strand
CAAAAATATTTCCTTTTGTCATTAAGGTTTAATTAGTTCAAATTTTCCACTATTCAAAGTCACTTTTTAGATTTGAAGAAGCCAATATTGCAGTAATTCTTAGAAGCAGCTGACAAGTCCAGAGGGGATCCCACAAACCAAATACATGTGAAAATTAAATAAACCATTTGTAATCATCTAAGACTGTGTCAGCCAAGATTGTTTTAATTTTTGAAATTATGTATTCTGATTCTAAGACTATACTGCATTGTTACCTAAACTCTGGAGTCTCTCCCAACCTTTAGAATGCACTAATGGAAGTGCTTCAAACCTATTCTGTTACATCATGGAAGCCAAGGTTGAAGTGTGACTTCTGACCACAGCCTCTCTAATGAAGCCGGACAGCCTTAATTTTAGATTTTTAAATATTGGATTTCTCTGTTATTGTTCTTCCGGCAGGGAAAATTTTCCAATCTAAAATAGGTTTAAAATATAAATGGAATTTAAATCAAATTTAAAGAAAATTATTTTGGATTCATATATAAAAAAGCTCACAAATTAAAATAGTAGGATTTAGTATTGGTTAATTAGAGTCATTTGGGTCCAAAAGCACGTCTCTATAACAAAATTTTTTTTTAAAGTTTTGCTTAAAGATAGTACAGTGCTTATTGATGATATATTTTTAATTATTTCTTTGATCATCTCTTGGTAAACAAAGAAACATGTATACCTATGCAGTGAAACATATTAACCAACGAGCACCATAAATACCATGTTCGGTGCTAACAGTTTTGCAGCTCTCTCTTCAATATACATGTGAGCTATTAAGAGATAACATTAATAAGTCAGGTTTTAGAGTTTTATGAGAATTGCTAAAAGTAAATTAGGATGAAGTTAGATCCTGGAAAAGCTAATTTAAACATGCCAAAATCAGTACACAATATTTGGGGAAATTATATCAAAATACTATGTATTTACCCTCATGTGTGTCCCTTCCTCATTGGATCCTCTCTCCCTTAATACATTTTGTATTTTATCTAATAAACTATGATACATCAAAAAGTATTAAAGTAAATATGTGGATGACCAAATAATACAATAAAAAACCTCCAGAGGTTTATATATTATTGAATTCAAATTAAGTTGTCAAATAAAATTTAGCCAAATGTCTTACAATTCCATCAATTTTAAACCTATGTCAGATTGAAAGTCTTCCATACCTTTTTAATTACCTCTGTTTGGCATTTATAATAATTAGTTCCTGTTTGGATAAATGCTATTGTTTAGATTTGTACTTTAAATAAATGAAGTTACATAGGATGTTTACTTTTGGGTCTGACTTCTCTCATTTGAAAACATTTATGAGATTTTTTTGTGTTGCACATAGCTATAGTTTATTGATTTTTTTTCATGGTACATACTTTCCATTCTATAAATAAAATATTGTTTATGCATCCTACTGTCTAGGGGAGTTTGGGTTGTTTGTGACTAATACACAATGCAGTTGTACATACTTTGTAATGGCTCGTGCATGTTTCTTTTGGATATAAAACTCTACATGAAACTACTGGATATTAGCAAGAACTTTTTTCCAAAATAGTTGAAACCATTTACATGCTCAAAAGTAATATTTGAGAATTCTCGAATTCTCTTTGCCAGCACTTAGTAGAGTTAGATTTCATTTGGGATCTGGTATTTTCATTCCTTGATGTTTTCTATTGGTGTGTAGAAGTGTTTAGATATAAAATAAATCAGTTTATCAGCCTATATCTTTATGTTCAATGTTTCCTTTTAGCATCCTATTTAATAAATATTGGCCTACCACAATCCTATAAAAATGTTCTATTTACTACTGAAAATTCATTATTTTTCATTTTATGTATTGATCTACAATATATCCATAATTTATTTTTGTGTATTTTGTAAATTAGACATCAGGCTTCATTTTCTTTCAAAGTTTATACAATTGATTTAGGACCTTTTTCTGAAAAGAGCATCATTTCCTAGTGATTTTGAATGCGATTTCTCTGAAATCAGCCTGGGCCTGTTTCTCCTTTCCCTTTTTAATTCTACTAATCTATTTCTCTCTCCCTTTCTATGTCTTTTCTTGAATCAGTAACACACAATTAATTACTGGATATTATCAAAACTTTTGATATTCAGTAAAGCAAATCCTTCCATTTCACAAATGTCTTAAATTTATCATATAAATTTAAAATCATTTTGTCATCTGTTAAGTTGCACATAAAAGCACACAAAAACTTTGGAATATCTATTGTTGTTACATTGAATCTACATAGTACTTTGGAGAGTATTTGCATTCTTACAATGTTTAATGATGTTTAGATAACAAGTTTAGGCTGACCTCATCAAAACTTTATTCCCTACAGTCATCTATGTAAATTTAACATAATTTATTCATTGACAGTGCCACCTCAGTCCATGGTTTCCTGTGAAGAATGGATTGGTATTTTGGACTACAGTTATTTTTAAAAATTAAATTCATTTTTAATTAATACCTAAAAGCATAAGCATAGTACAGATTTATTTGGTACCAGGTAATACTTTAATCCATGTGCACAAGTATAATGTTTAAATAAGGTTAAATTTATCTATCTTCCCAAACTCTATCATTTCTTGTTTTTTTTTCATTTGTTCAACATAGTCTTACATATTGGAGGGAATGGAAACTGAGAACCAAAAACCAATACAATGTATCAACAAAACAAAGAGTTGGTTCTTTGAAAAAATAAAGATTGACAGACCCCTAGCCAACCTCACCAAAAGGAAGAATGAAGTAAAGCTGATCAATAAAATCAAACACGAAAATGGAGATATCACCACTGACTCAACCTATATAGAAGTTTATTAGAACTTATTTTGAAAAGACACACTCTTTCAAGTTTGATAACCTGGAAGAAATGGACAAATATCTAGCCACATATGACATTCCCAAATTAACATGGGAGGACATTGGAAATCCATCATTTCTTTATGGTGAAAATAAATTCTTTTCCTTCAGCTTTTTAAAATATAAGTTGTTGCTGTCTATATTCGCCTTTCTGTGCATTGGCACACCAGAACTTCTTACCCCTATCTAACTTTGTCTCATTGATCAACCTTTCCTCACCCTTCCCCACCTGCACTTTCTTGTTCCTCTTTTAACCACCATTCTATGGTCAATATTTCTGAATTGTACATATGAGTGAGATAATTTGGTAGTAGTCTTTCTGTGTCTGGGTTTTTTTCATGTAATGATCTCCAGTTCTAACAGTGTGTTAACTGACAGTATTTCATCACTTTTTAGGACTAAACAAATTCCATAGTGTGTATTTACCACATTTTCTGTATCCATTTCTCAGTTGATGGACCCTAAGGATTTCTCTATTTCTTGCCTATTGTGAATAGTACTATAATAAAACACTTCTACAGCTTCAAGATTTCTTGAATCAGCTTGGCAAAATGTATTTTCCTAAAATTATACTGACATAGCTTTTTTATGGCATAAAGTTATTCATAATATTGTCATAATTTTTCAATATATGTAGCATACAGGGAACAATTACATCTTTTATATTTTTTATATTTAATCTTTTTTAGTAGTTTCATTTTCCTCACCAATTTTAAAAGTAACTTTGAAAACTCAATTTTTAAATTCATCTTACCCTTTGTCATCTTTGTTTCTAATACTTTTTATTTCCATTCATATCTTTACAGTTTTTATTTTTACTTTTTTTGCTTTTCTTCCTTAGAAATGGATATTTACCTTATTTTTTCCCCAGTATTTCTTTCGCATATGTGAATTTCATGTTAAAATTTCCTCTAACAATGGCTGTATTTCACAAGTTTTGAAATTTTTTATTTTGGGTTAAATTTTTAAAAAGGAAAAAAAATTTAATAAACCAGAAAAAATACAATCAAGTGTACTTTCTATAAAAAGAAACAACAGTTGTTTAAGTGGTCAAATATTTGGCAAACATGATGACAGAAAATCAACAATAATTTTATAAATTGATGTTATTTTAAAAATTAATATTCTCATATATAAATTTTATACTAACAAATTTTATAGAAATAAAATTGTCAACTTTATATAAAAATGTAAGTTGCCAAAACTGATTAAGGAATTAGAAAAGTACTTTAATAATGTACATTAATAAAGACCAAAAAAATGAGTAAATATGAAAAGATTTGCTAAATGAAGACAGATCTCAGTGGTACATAGAATAAATTGTCAGAAAACTCATGAGATGAAAGTTATAAGGCTTTTTGCTTTTGCAAGGAATATAGGCATTACTATAAATAATTCCTACAAGGAATATATGGTTCTTTTCAAATATCCACAGTAAGCTTGTATTCATACTTTGCCTTTTTAGTGTCCTCTAGAATGGGAATTTACATGCTTGAGATTGGAGCTACTGCAGTTATCAAGCAGTACTTATTTGACAGTTTGTGTATGAAATCTTCCTGGAAGCCCACACACAGGGAGAAAATTGTTTTGATTTCCTAGGCTTAATAAGCAGTAGAGGTGACAGTGATTTATTTATGAAACTCCTGGTGGGATGCAGCCTAGCCCCAGACAGGAATCAGTGCTGTCAACCACGGTAGACATATTATCACAATGTGTTTAGCAAATGATCATGCAGACTAAAGGCAAACATGCCCTGAGGTGAGGGACAGTGGCACAAGTCTAATAGCAAAAATTTGGTGTAGACTGTGAATACTTTAGCTTAAATATCTGTGAACATCAAAAGCAGTAGGATGAGTTAAATCATTGTCAAAAGTGCCTTCCTTGTTAAGAATAGTTATAAAATTAAAATTAGCTTTAAATTTTAACAACATAAGTGCTCAGGGAAAAAAATTCCTGTGCCTTTTTAAATGCAGCTTTTTAAATAAAAATAATATCCTAAGGAACAGGCATGCATACTTTTTAATCCTGAGTAATATTAGTTCCCTATTGGCTTTCATAGTAAGTTTTTTTTTTTTTTTCCTGTCATGCAGTTTTAATGATTGAGTCACTAAGATAGAAAGCAGTCTTTGGCTTTTTTTGTTGAGCTCAAGTAATTGGGTATTCTGGGAATATGACTGTAGAAAGAAGAACCCAGTTTTTCTGGAAAATCATAATGCAAATTTCCACCAATTATGCCCATGATACTTGACTCTGTTACAAATCAAAAGTCACATTCTTGGATTGGCACAAGTTTTCAGTATTCAATGACACTATATTCTGTCATACCAGATATAACGGAGATGAAATATGCATTCTGTAATTATGTAGAAATTAGCAGCTAATGTTCCATGAGTGGGTTGAAAGGCATATTCTCCTCAAGTAATGTGAATATTTTTAAATGTATTTATACACTCTTGAGAAGGTCAAGTTGTGTTTTCTAGAATATAAAATCATAATCACCATGAACTAAAGTACTTTTTCTAAGTTTAAATGTATGTTTTTTAGAGTTTTAAAATTAGAATTAGAAAATTAACAGGAATCATAGAAATTATGCCAAGCCCTGTACCCTTAATTAATAATGTTTAAATGGACAATAGAAGAGAAAATGAAAGAACTCAAGGTATGGGCAGTGCCAAGTCATAAATAAATTAAACCAGTGACCTTCAGATGATTTTTGTTGTTGATTTTTTCCTTTCTTTAGCTGCTAAGCTCATAATCCAATGGAATCTTTGGTGATGATCCAACATATAACTTAGATAAAAGCAGTGCTGCTTTAGATAAAGAGGCATGGGTCTGTGGGGTCTACAACATACACTGTCCCCACAGAATGGAATCCTTTTCTGAATTAGAGGCACAAACACTTTTTCTGCCTCAACATAGCTTTTCAATTAACCTTTATTGCTTATATAAATGATGACTATGTCTTTGTTTATTACCATAAACTTATTAAAGTGCAAATGGCCTTGAAGGGGTAATTAATTCAGGCCATTATCAGTTATTAACATGATAAAATAAATTGTTTTTCCCTTCCTTTCTTTAAGTCAAGAAAGCAGATAATAAAACTGATATCAGGAAGAAAAGAAAAATACTTTACGGGAATTGTAGAATATTGAAATCAAATTTTAGTTATGTCACATTTTCTGTAAGATGTAGGAAATGTGTTAATACAGTTATAATTAAATTATATCATAGGAATACTTATATTCCTATAAGATTTGAATTTAAGGGGCTGGAGCAGGGGCTCATCAGTTACAGCACTTACCTGGCATGCACGAGCATGGAGGTTCAAACCCCAGCACCACGAACACAACAGAGTGTTAGAGCAACAAGGGACACTGAAAAACTAAATAAAAATTGATTCTCTCTTTCTCTTTCTTTCTCTTACTGTCCCTCTATTTTTTTTTAAAAATAAAATAAAATAAAAATATTTGAATTTAAAGACAGAATCAGGAATTGGTATCAGGGATGGAGACATTTTGGTCAAGAGAAAAGAGTCAAGATCACAAATCTCAATAGTAAGAGTGAAAGTCTTAGTAATTTATGTGAAGTTGGACAGTGAGTATTCATAGGGTATTGGGCAAACAGTTCCCCAGGGGGTCTGAATATACAAGTCTTGTAAAGAGACATTGACAGCTTTTGTTCTGGACTATCTTTTGCATGATTTTTTAAAACAGAAAAAAAAAACTTTGGGAAAGAGAGATAATACTACGGCAGGGGATACATTAGTTTCTTTACTAGGTAAAAGCTTTCTTCTGGGGAAGAGGTAGGGAAAGTTTTCCTGTAGCTCCTTTTAAAATTGGAAGTTTCCTAATCAATGCTAACCACATCTGTTGCCTGCTGTGAGTAATAAAATCCTTTGTCTCTTGTCCCAGAGTCTTGTGTGTTCTGCCAGCATTTTAAAAAATTGTGGCAGGTAATCGTTAACTTAGAAATAAGGTAAAATATCAGATCTTCCTGCAGTCTTTACAGCAGTATATAATATACAAAAGGTCAAGGACTGAAAGTATGACACCCAGTGAGCCATGTGACGGTGTTGATGCTGGCTAGGAATTAAAATGAAAATCTACTGAAACAGTTGAAGGGGAGAAAATAGCTCCCTGAAGTCATCGGAAAACATGATGGACTAAAAGAAAAGCAAATGCTACCTAGGGTTTTCCTTGTATCTTGAAAATAGCTATCAGTCTTGAGGCCATCAAGTCTAGGATTGTTGCATTTCTTATCTCCATTTCTGTAGTTTGTCCGGGACAAGAATTTATATGCCATTCTTTATTGCCTTTACTCTCGTTATATGGAGAGCTATTTTGTCTTCCCAGCCCCACCTAAATACGCTACCTATCTCCTCCTCTGTTTTATATTTTTTCCCCAGAACACCCAGGATCATCTGACATGTATGCTTGTATTATATTACCTTTTTAATGTAGAAAAATTTGTCTGTTGTAATGAAATATTAATCTTTATTTCCTAAAATAGGATCTAGCATTGTGTAGGTAATAAATTAATATTAATCAAGCAAACTACTGAGTAGATGAATGGATCAACAAGAATGGAGGGATATGGTTAAGCACTGTGTTTGTTTCAAGTCTTTCCATTCCTTTCTCCTTTCAGACTACTTTGTTAGACCACCTTCCTCGTTTTTTATTTGTTTGATATACTCTTACATGTCGGAGGGAATCATTGTTACATATTCCTGCATTCATGGATATTGACAAAATAAGTTAAGGCCAATCCTAGTCCAGGATCTCCCACTTCATCCACTCCATGCTCTCATGTCCCCTCTGCAATACCCACATGTTATAGGTAGAAATAAGCATATACATATACACTAATTTTTGAAATTTCTGAGTTTCTCTACCTGCTTGTGTATAGTTGGGCTTCTCATGGGAACTGAGATTTCCCAATTGCTTTGATAATACCCCTAATTCCTCCCTCTACTTCTTGCCTCCCTCCCTTTTCTCCCCATCTTCATTGGTATGGTTCTTCCAACTTATGTGAAATTTCAATTATGTTGAGCTTATTATTTAAACTTAGCTAACTTTCATCCTGTCATAGATTTTATTCTAGCTTCCACATATGAGAGAAAACATTCAGCCCTTAAATCTCTAAGCTTGGAATATTTTACCCAACATAATTTTTTCCATCTGCATCCATTTGGCTGCAAAGGCCATGTTATTGTTCTCTCTAATAAAAGTGTATATATACCACAATTTTTTAATCCACTAATCCAGAGAGGGCCATCATATAACAATAGCTTTTCTATACTCCAGGAGCAATTTCCACTGAAGAAGAAATCAGGAAATCCATCCCATTTACAATAATTTCAAAAAGAATAAAATACTTGGACATCAATCTAATAAAAAATATAAAGGATCTCTACAATGAAAACTATCAAACATTAAGAAAAGAAATTGAAAAACACCTGAGAAGATGGAAAAATATTCCATGTTCTTGGTTAGGCAGAATCACTATAATTAAAAAGGCCACTCTGCTGAAAGCCCTGTACAGATTCAATGCAATTCCCATCATATACCAATGACATTCATTCTTCATGGATATAGAAAAGGCAGTTCTCAAATTCCTTTGGAATAACAAGAAACCCAGAATAGTCAAAATATTACTAAACAAGAATGAGGAAACAGGAGGTGTCACAAGACCTGACCTGAAATTATACCATAGCGCTAAAGTAAAAAACAAAACAAAACAAAACAAAAAAACCCAGCTTGCTATTGGTATCAAAACAGCCATGAAGACCAATGGAACAGAGTAGAAGATACTAAGACAAGCCCACAAATCTTTAGCTATCTGATATTTGACAAAGAGGCCAAAAATATAATGTGGAGGAAAGACAGCCTGTTCAACAAATGGTGTTGGATAAACTGCACAGCCATATGCAGACAACTGAAATTAGATCCTTATCTCTCCCCCTGCACAAAAATCAAATCGAAATGGATCAAAGAACTAGGAACTAAACCAGCAACTATATAATTGCTAAAAGAAAAAGTAGGATCAACACTCCGTGACATCAGTGTAGACACCTCCTTCCTTTAACAAGACTCCCATAGTGCAAGAATTAGAGCCAAGAATAAATGATTGGGATGTCATTTAAATGAAAAGATTCTGCACAGCTAAAGAATTAGTGAAGAGTGCCAATAGAGAACCTACAGAATGGGAGAAAATCTTTGCCTGCTACACCTTGGACAGGGAACTAATATCCAGAATATACAAGTAACTCAAAAAAACTGAAAAGCAAAACCACAAATAATCCAATAAATAAATCGACTAGGGAGATAAACAATCTTCTCAACAGAGCAAGTCCAAAAGTCAATAAATATATGAGAAAATGTTCTATATCTCTAGCAATCAGAAAAATGCAAATCAAAACTTCACTAAGATCCCACCTCACTCCAGTCAGAGTGGCAAAAATGAAGAATGCAAACAATAACAGATGCTAGAGGAGTTGTGGGAAGAAAGGAACACGAACACACTATTGGTGGGACTGCAAACTTATACAGCCACTCTGGAAAGCAGTGTGGAAACTCCTCAAAAAACTAGGGATGGAACCATCTTATTACCTAGTTACCCCACTTCTGGGTATTTTCCTTAAAAAACTAGAATTGGCATACTACAGAGACAGATATATCAGTGTTTATAGGAGCTTACCTTACAATAACCAAACTATGGGACCACCTTCCTCTTAGCGACTCTGTTTAAATCTGAATTCAAGAAAGGTTGACAAGCGCCTGGAGTGGTGGCCCCGAGGTTACTGCACTTGCCCTCCATGCAAGAGTGTGTGAGTTCTAACCCCAGCATCGAGTACACAATGAAGTCTCAGAGCAAGAAAAGCCACGTGAAAAACTAAATAAAAGTCCTCTCTCCCTCTCTTTCTCTCTCTCTCTCTCACTGTCCCTCTTTCTTTAGAAAAAAAGACAAGAAAGAAAGTTTGACTAACAGGACATGTTTTCTAATTAGCTAAATTGCAACAGGAGTTTTTCTCTTCTTTTACCTCTACAGAGCCACCACCTGCTTCACTTACCAGAACCTACCAATATACATTCAGAATTAAAGGGAAAACATAAGTGAAATATGCTCCTTGTAGGATTATATATTTAAAACTTGTGGTCAGATAAATTTTGATAGGCAATATCAGTGCATAGAATGTAGACATATATTTGATTTCTGGCTTAAATGCAAGACATTTAAAAAAGTTAATAGTTTTAATCAACAAAAGTATTTTATAAAGAAAATCTAAGCAGATGCTCAAATTATACTGCTTTTCATTTTTAATATTAAAAATGCACAATTTTGTTTGTACCCAGCCCTGGTACGGGTCTTTTATTTTTAGTAATGAACTGCCCTGTGACTAATAATGTCCTCAGTCTGCCAACTGAGTGGGACCTTTTTGCCTTCCTATAAAAGGTTATAAATTAATGGTGCTGATGAAACTGGAACATTTAAAGAAACCAGATTCTATTTTCCCCTGTTCATTTCAGATGCACTGTGTCTCTCCACTTAAAAATATCTGTGTATTAAATTCTGTACATTCAAGACTTAGACATATTATACACATTTTATCAATTCATGGAACTCAGATTCAATCAAAAACAAGTTAGATTTCATCTCTAGCTAATAATTTTTTATGATTTCTCTACAATGTTTGGTGGAATTCAGTAATTGATATATGTAATTCAATAAAGAGAAAAATAAAACAGAATTTAAAGAGTCTGACCAAATTGATTGATATTACTCTGGAGGTAACACTGGGTTACATTAGTTAAGCTAGAATTCTAGATTTAGATCTTTTTTTAAATTTATGTGAAAAAAATTTACAGCCACTTTTGTGTAAACAATATGCTTTTACTGTTAGAAAACTCTAAAATAGGGGCTGGAGCGATGGCTCAATTGTTACAGCGCTTGCCTGGCATGCGAGAGGATATGGGTTCAAACCCCAGCACCACATACACAATGAAGTGTCAAGAGCAATGAAAGCCACATGAAAAACTAAATAAAATTGATTCCCTTCTTTAAAAAATTAAGTCTAAAATATAATCTGGAAAATCTATTATAAAAATGCTGTGGTTTTATTATTTTTTGGAAATAAAATGTTAAAATAAACAATTTATTTTTAACTGTTAGATTGTTCACTTAGACTTTTAAACCTTACTAATAGTTATTATGCTGTTCACAAATATTAATTTAATATTTCCAACTGTATTTACAAACACAATCATAAAGAACCATTTTTAATTGTTAATGATTAGCTGTCTAAAAATACATAATAGAATTAAATCAGTGCAAAGGGTCACAAAGAACCATTTTTTACACTATTTAGACTATTATTTATTTATATTCATTCTTTTGAAAACAGTGTAAGCAAAAAAAAGAAAAGAAAAGGCTGTTGGTGGTGGTAACCTATTCAACCTACTCCTATTCAACCAACTTAGAAACTTTGGATAACATCCAGAAATAAACACCTGCACTTATTAGTGGCTCTTAGTCCAGGTGATCAAAAACTAAAAAGAAGAAGAAAAGCTTATACTCTATTCAGAAAGCAAAGCTATGTTTGCACTATTTTTATACTTTCAGAGCTAATAATTAATGACAGAAACAATAGACTAAACCCAGAGGGGTATCGTTTGGCTTCTGCCTCAGCAATTGAACATCAAGTATGTAGTTTTGCTAATTAGAAGATAAAATTAGCAGTAAAAATTAGAGAGGAAGTATTTTATTAGATAAGTTGACCTTGAGTCGTTTAAATGTCATGGCACGGTTTTAGAAGTATCTCAAAGAAATGTTAGTATACAGCCTTGTGAGCCTCCCTCTCTGGCTTCTCATACCTGCTTTCTTTCCACACTTACGCTTGCATTAAGAATAAAACGGGTATCAGAATGTTACCTTGAAGTTATTTACAGTGCAGTTTACTCTTTTCCTGTTAGAAAGGGAATGTATTAAGGGAAAAGTTATCAGGGAATACTATGGCTTTAAAATTCAGGGAAATTTGCCTGATTTCATTAATGACTTTAAAATCTTCCATCTTTCAATTGCTTAAAAATGTAGCTTTTTCCCACAGAAAAAGAACTCCAGGTCCATGCACATTCTCTCACTCAAACCCATATTTATATACTCACACATCAATACTAATACACTCACATACATTCACAGACCTTTGTATATATTCAGATTCATACACATTTACAAAAACTCTTTAACAGTCATGTTTCAATAGGCATTTTCATGGAGATCATGAATGTTCCTCAAAGTTTTTGGAAACAGAATAATGATAATGTGATTCAATCACAGGTCAGCAAAATATGACTGATGGGCCAAATTCAGGCTGTTCCTACTTTGTAAATGAAGTTTATTGGTAAACAGACAACTTAGCTATTTTTATGTAATCTTTATGACTTTTCACGCTATAATGGCAGAAACTGATTTGTTGCGAGACACCACATAACCTTTTGAAATCTAAAATGTATTGCTTGCTTGCTTCCTTTTTCTCTTTTTATATCTTCAATTTTGTTTGAGGGTATTGTTTGAAATTTTAAGCATGGAATACAAGGGTTAAAAGTGGAAACAAAGAAAGGCTATACCAGTAATATTGAAATTCATTAGGAATTCCAGGAAAATGGAAATGACAACTTGATACATAAGCAAACAAAAGAATATGTCCAAATTATAAGTTGAATAACCTCTGAAAATTTTTGAAGAAAACACATTGGCCTTTGTTTCTCCTACACTTAGTTGTCTAAGTGGTGCTGGTGTTTGAATCCAGATCCTCACATATACCAGGCAAGTGCTCTAACTGCGAAGCCACCGCATCAGCCCCTATTCGGGTCTTTTTGAGCATAGTGTAATGGTTTTCCTATCTTAACTGCACAATTTTAAATAATTAAATAACAAAATAATTTATTGAATAAATAGGCTATGATAAAGATAGCTCATATTACTTCACTCCATAAGGATAGAATGTAGATGATTGTAAATTCTGGGAAAGACAAGACTGATCCAAATATGAAATAACTATAACAATGCAATTGAAATGTCAGAAAATAGAATCCATTTTAACAACATGCTAGTTCTTCAACACCGTGGAACTATATATTGGTCTCACAGGGAAGAAAATTTGTCACCAGCATACCACTGTATTGCAAATGAAATGGTTAAGTCACAACATTGTAACAAGTAATATTTTTGTTGTTCTCACCTTAGTTGAAGACTTTGCTATTCAACCCTTTATTTTAACCTAGACAATATAAATGCAATGGTGTAGCTCAAAATATTGAAGGTGGGAGAACTGTGGACAATTATCTTCATCTGAAATTCAAGACATACTACCTAAAATAGGGCAAGCAGTGGGGGTTTCATGTTCAGTAGGAATGCGGGATTAGTGAATTTGACTTAAAATCTTAGCCATTTTTAACAGCTTAGAGAAAATTTCAAATTGTGAGAAAAAAATGTTTAGTAATATGGAGTTATAATCAAAATAATTCTGGGACTGGTAGTGGACTTTTGTGAAAATGTTTTCAATTATAATTTACTCATATTTGTACTTGAAGTTACACATGGTTGTATTTTAAATATGAAAAGAAATAATGTACTGTAACCATTTTTTAAATTTTAATTGAGATATTACCAGTGTAATGTCTTTTTATGATATAGGCATTCAGTTTTGTTTTTTTTTTTTTTAAGAGAGAGAGTGAGAGAGAAAGAGAGAATCAACTTTATTTAGTTTTTCATCTGGCCTTTGTTTCTCCTACACTTAGTTGGGTAAGTGGTGCTGGGGTTTGAACCTGGAACTTCACACATGCCAAGCAAGCACTCTAACTGCTGAGCCACTGCTCCAGTCCCTATTCAGCTCTTTTTAAGCATAGTGTAATGGTTTTCCTATCTTAATTGCACAATTTTAAAGTAAGACAACCATAATTTTGAATAGTGAACTTTAAAGAGCAATTCTTTCTATGTTTTGCCAATAATCAAATGTATTACTTTTCATATTTATATCATAGGTCATATTCATTTCCTATTACATTTCATTGGTCTTGAATTTCCAATGGCTATTTAGCAAAGAATTTGGCCTATATTGTAATGATATTAGAGCCAAATAATTTTTAAACATAATCAGTAGATTCTACAAGTACTAAATTATTTCAGCTGAATAAATCAATGCCAGAACAACTGATATTCACTCAACTGGAAAAGTCTTTGTTGGTTTTCTTTTCCCCAGTATTTACTGTAAATCAACAAAAGATAACTTTCTTGAATATGTTTGTCAACCAAGAACTCTCATAACCAAATATATTAGAATACATTTTTCACATAAAATTATGAACATGTTTTATATTATATATAAATATTCATATGCTTTCTAAGTCCTAATAAAATTTTGGAATGGGAAAAGGAAAAGAAATGAGAAGCACTTTTAGAATGAGGGACAACTATGAGAAAAATGTGTATGCAGGGCAGGCTGCATGGACTTACAATCACTGAGGGCCCAGCAGAGAGCATGCTTCAGATTTGCTTTAATGCTTTGTATCTTGTAACTGTTAGCTTTTTGTTGTTGTTGTTGTTGTTGTTTATTTTTTTGTTTATTTATTTCTTTGTTTTTAGTTTTTTTAAGGAGGGGAAGAAAGAGAGAAAGAGAGAATCAGTTTTTATTTGTTTTTCATCTGGTTCTGGCTCCTCTGACACCCAGTTGTGTATGTGGTGCTAGGGTTTGAACTCAGGTTCTCTCACACACCAGGCAAGCTCTCTAACCGCTGAGTACCATAAATCTCCTATTCCATTTTGTACTTGACATCACACATTATAGATGAACCTGTATACATATGTTGGTTTCATGCGAGAGAGAATACAATTACCCCTTTCTGGAAGAAAATCTAAATAATAATATTATCCTTCTTAAAACTGGACTTTAATTGTCCTCCCCACAAGGATGACATTGTTTTTCAAGTCCTTTGAGATTAAAAGCAAAATTGATATGGAAAATTATTTTCATTTGAAGTTTTATATATTTAAAATAATTATAGAGAGAAATATAGAAGGTTTAAACTGTTTCAGTTTTATGTAAGTAATTTTTGGTTCTAATTTATTTTTTATTTGTGCATTGAAGTCATACAGAAAAAGGATTTCCTGTGGCATATTTGTACTTATGAATAACATACTCTGATCACATCCAGTTTCCATCAGCCCTCCTCTTTCCTTCCCGTCTGCGATCCTCTCCTCCTTCCCAACAATTTCTGCTACTGTCATGTCTTTTTCCCCCTCTATTCATAATGACAACACATGTGAAAGAAGACATGCAAAGTCTGTCTTTTTGTGCCTGCTTTATTTCTGTTAACAACATGATTTCTAGTTCCATCCATTTTCCTGCAAAGGACATGATTTTTTCCCTTTTTTTACAACTGAATGATACTCTTGTTGGGGGATGGTTCTTTGTCTATTCATCTGTTGACAGGTACTTAGACTGATTCCAGAACTTGGCTATTGTGACTTTTGTAATAATAAACACAGGAATGTGCTGATTGTATTTACATCAGGTTTATACAAAGGAGTGATCCAGATCATATGATAGTTTTATTTAGTTTGAGGAACCTCCATACTGTTTTCCATACTGGCTGCACTAATTTCCATTCTCACCAAGAATGTGTAAGAGTTACTTTCCCCCCATATCATTGCCAGCACTTTTTTGCATTCTTTTTTCATTAAGTTGGTTCAGCATCAACTTACATACTGAAGGGATTTGTTGGTTCCCTTCACACGAGCATATAGATATTGACATAATTGCTTTAACCCGATCCTTGTCCAGGATCTATCCCCCTTACCCCACTCCCCATTCTCCTGGTTCCTCTGTAGTTCCCCTAAGTTACAGAAATTAGTGACTATATACATGCAATTTACATATTGAGATTACTAGATTTAGATGCCTGCCTGGATATATTTGGGATTCTCACAGGAGTCAAATATACTCTACAGTATTGAATACCCACATCCCCCGTTTCTGTTCCACCCCCCCCCCCTTGGTAGCTATAATCCTCACAGCTGGAGTGTTACTTCATATTTGCTGGGGCTATTGAATAATCTTCACTAACTTTTAAAGTTTCTTAGATTTTACTCTAGTTTCCACATATGACAGAAAATATTTGACCCTTAAGTCTTTGGGTTTGGCTTGTTTCACTTAACATGATTTTTTCCATTTCCATCCATTTACTTGTAAAACCCGTGGTATCGTTCTTTCTAATAGCTGAATAGAACTCCATTGTGTGTGTGTGTGTGTGTGTGTGTGTGTGTGTGTGTGTATTTACATATAATCACAGTTTTTGTATCCATTCATCCAGTCAGGAACATCTAGGTTGTTTCCAAAATTTCGCTATTGTAAACTGAATTTCTATAAACATAGATGTAGCTGTATCTCTGTAATAAGCTGATTGTAGCACTCTTGGGAAAATACCTAGGAGTGGAATAGCTGGATTGTATGGTGGTTGGATACCTAGTTGTTTGAGGAGTTTCCACACTGCCTTCCAGAGTGGCTGTACCAGTTTACAATCCCACCAACAGTGTGTTAGTGTTCTTTTCTCCCCAAGATGCCTCCAGCATCTGTTATTCCTTGTGTTCTTCATTTTTGCCATTCTGACAGGGGTGAAGTGGAATCTCAGTGCAGTTTTGATTTGCATTTCTGTTAATGCTAGTGATTCAGAACACTTTCTCAAATATCTTTTGGCCTTTTGCACTTCTCCTGTTGAGAATTTTCTTTTTTGTTCAGTAGCCAATTTATTTATTGGAGTAATTGTATTTTTGGTGTTAAGTTTTTTGAGTTCTTTGTATATTCTGGAAGTTAACACAGTGTGTGAGAGGTAGCAGGCAATGATTTTCTCCCATTCTATAGGTTCTCTCTTGACACTATTGACTAATTCCCTAGCTGGGCAGAAGCTTTTCAGTTTAATGTCATCTCACTCATTCATTCTTATTTTTAATTCTTGTGCTATGGGAATCTTGTTAAGAAAGAAAGCCCCTACACCAAAATAGTGGAATGTTGATTCTATTTTTTGTTCTAATAATTGTATAGTTGCTGGTTTAATTCCTAGTTCTTTGATCCATTTCAATTTGTTTTGGGGGCAGGGTGAGAGATAAGGATCTAATTTCAGTTGTCTGCATATGGCTGTCCAGTTTGTCCAGCACCATTTGTTGAATAGCTATCTTTCCTCCAAGCTATACGTTTGCTCGCTCAGACAGCAATAGATTTGTGGGCTAGACTCAGTGTCTTCTTTTCTATTCCATTTGTCTTTCTGCCTGTTATGATGCCAATACCATGCTATTTTTGTCACAATAACTCTATAGTATAATTACAGGTCAGGTATTGCCATCCCTCCAATCTTGTTTTTATTATTATTATTTTATTTATTTATTTATTTATTTATTTATTTATTTATTTTTGCTTAGTCGTTCTTTGGCTATTCTGGGTTTATTATTGTTCCAAATGAATTTGATAATTGCTTTCTCTATATTCATGAAGAAAGACATTGGTATCTTGATGGGGATTGCATTGAATCTCTACAGCACTTTCAGCAGAATGGCCATTTTAACTATATTGATTCTGCATAACCAAGAACATGGGATGTTTTTCCATCTTTTCAGGTCTTTTTCAGCCTCTTTCTTCAGCATTTGATAGTTTTCATTGTAGAGGTTTTTCTCTTCCTTTGTTAGATTAATTCCCAAATATTTTGTTCTTTTTGAGGTTATTGTGAATGGGATGGATTTCCTGATTTCTTCTTCAGCAGAATTGCTGTTGGAGTACATGAAAGCAATTGACTTATGGGAGTTGTATCCTGCCACTTTCCCGAATTTGTTCATATGTTCTAGAAGTCTTATGGATTTTTTTGTGTGTGTCTTCTAGGAATAGGATTGTGTCATCAGCAAATAGAGATAGTTTAACTTCCTCTTTTCATATTTTAATCTCTTTAATTTCCTTCTTTTGTGTGATAGCTCTGGCTAGGATTTTGAGAACTGTTTTGTATAAGAGTGGTGAGTGGACAGCCTTATCTAGTTCCTGAGTTTAGCGGGAATGCTTTCAGATTTTCTCCATTAAGTATTATACTAGTTGAGGGAGGTAAGATAGAATTTTAATGTAGCTTTATTTTTATTTTTCCTGATGGCTAAAGCTATTGAACTTCTTTTTATAGAATCATTGGCTATTTTTACTTCTTTTTAGAAACGTGTATCTGTTCAGTTGATTTTTCCTCTTATAGGTAGGATTATTTGGTTTTTGATGTTAAGTACTTTTATTTCTTTATGTATTCTGGATATTAATTCTCTTAGAAGAGCAGTTGGAAAGCTTTTCTCCCACATTTTATGCTGTCACTATTTTATGTCCTTTGTTGTGGAGAAGTATTTTTGCTTTCATGAGAAGCTACTATTTAGCTTAAATATAGGTAGAAGATCCAATATATATACATAAAAATATTTTTCTTTTAGGTTAGAAACTTAAATTTTTGTCTCATGTTTTAAGTTTATCATGGCAATGTTGCAAACAACATTAACAACAAATTTAAAAATTTTTAACATAGATTTATCATGTAATGCCCCTAGGCCTGTAAACTTTAGAATTAATATTTTTGAAACTAATTTGCTGTATTATTCCCTTGCTTTTAGGAAAGAAGAATCTTAGTGTTCCTAGAGTATAATTATTTTTTCTAAACTAATTTAGTCCTAGTTCTATGAATCAAAGGTTAAGCTATGCATATGTGGTAGTTTTCTATCTTCAGTGACTGGATATATGATACTATACATGCATGGTTTTATTCTTTCAAGAAAAAGTAATGAATTCATTGATTATGGTATCCATTGAAAAATTACCAACCCAGAAGCTTACATTTTAAATAAGTTTAGTTTTTAGAATCTAAGAACCATAATATTTTGTGTTTCTTGACCTTAGGGTTTGTATGGCTACCAAGGCAATTATAAAGTCTGAAATTCGAATGTTAGGAATGCCATCATTATCTCAGAACAGAAAGAACATGAACTTAAGATTGATCATCTGTACATCTGATAACTTTAATGAAGTACTAAACACATAATTTTAGCAACTTTATTTTATTCTAGCTAATCCAAGAGTCCTAAGATTCTATCTAGTTACATACCTGTTAACATTCTATTCCTCATAGGTATGATTTTAGTAGAAATTTTTTCATTTTTCATCTTTTTGTAAACAAAGCAATGACCACATCTACCTTGCTCAATGATATTTGTCCATTACTGGAAAATGCTAGGTAGTCAAGAAATTTTTGATGAATAAATTATAGACATTATTTTCACTTCAACTTGGTTAAGCTATTATTTATTGAATATCTACTATATGCTGGGATTACAAAGATAAATGAAGCAGTTCACTGCCATGAGAAGCAGTTTAACTGAGAATCCGTGATAGTTTTTATGTAATGGTCCATCTTGTACTTTGTATAAGGTTCTTTGGGAGTAGAGAGTGAGCCATAGCTTAGCCAGCTGGCTGCAATATGACTTCTATCTAAACTGAATCCTGAAAGTTAGCTGATAATTTGCCAGCTAAGTAATGATGACAAAAGCATTCCAGGCCAGGGGAATAGAATAAACAATTTTAAAAGCATGAGAGAGCATGTAGCATGGTAAAGAAATTTTTAATAACACAGCTATTATTTATTTTTAAGCAATAGTTCAAATCTATTTTTCTCGGGGTTGGGAATTTAGCTCAGTGGCAGAGTGCTTGCCTAGCAAGCTCAAGGCCCCGAGTTCTGTCCTCAGCCCTAAAAAAAAATGAAATCCATTTTTCTCAAATCTGGATCTAGTTGGAGGAGTCATAACCCACCATTTTCTTGATTTTTTGTGTCACTGAATCTTTACTCAGAATAATGATCATGATATGAAAAAGAAATTATAACACTTGTGTATATTTGGGCTCTGAGTAAAGCAAGAGAGTTAAAGTTATGGCTCCAGAAATAAAAAAGGCATCTCTCAGAAGGTTCTCAAGAACATGTGCATTACAACTAATTTATAAAGTGCATATTTTTGCATGTTTTGCTATGTTTAGAAAGATGTAAGTTATTTTCCTTCAGTTTTAAAAGAACAGCACTTATATACATTCTCAGTATATGGAATTATTTCTCCAGTCATGCATACATACTATATTATGCACTATACAAGTCATTGCTAGAGAAGTTACTTGGAACATTACAATAAAGAGGATGTTTAAAGTTGCTTCCCATTTATAAGTTTGGGGAATAATGGATAATTTATTACTCTCAAAATCTGTTTGATATTCTACTATAGGTAGTTTGCAATTCTTAATTTCTGAAAATGACCCCGAAGTTTAATTTTTCACCAAGCCTTATACATTGTACAGTTAGCCTTGCTTCCTGTTTTTATTTGCTTAATATAGAAAACTAGTTGATTATTGTTTGTTTTGTATTAGGAGTATTTATTATTCTTATTATAAAGATATTTTTTTCTGTAAATCACTATGTCACAAGAAATTTTTAATTCATATGACACTGGATATTAGTAGATAATCTAATATTAAAATTCTAATCACAGCAATAGTAGAGAGGTTTTAGAGTTTATCATTAATATTTACTAGTCTGTAAACTGAAGGAGACACAATTCTTTTCCCTTTTTCATACTACAATTTTCTCTTATTTTAAAGAGGTACATATTTTCATCCAAGATATATCTTTAGATAAATTTCCACATTTAGCTGGAATGGCATAGTAAGCTAACAATCTTGGAAGGAACTGATACAAGCTGAATAAAGTTTTTAAAAAGGTGTTTAAATAAATCAGAGGAACACAAAGGCAACTGGGATATAAAGCATGCCACTACGAGGGAAATAATCAATGATCAAAACTTCTCGACATAATTTCATCTAGAATTATTTACCAACTCCTCAAGAATACACACATTGGATTAGGTGCTGGGTCAGATACCAAAAGAAGTATAATAGTAATCAGGGCTACCAGAATATTTACAGTGTAACAGGCTAAAAGATGAAAAATTTTTACTAAGGAACCGGAATGCATAAAAAGGAAACAAATACTGAAGAAATGAAGAATACAGTGGATATGTCAGTGTTTAAGGGATAACAAAAGAAAGGATTAGTGAACAGGAAGACTGAGATTCAGAAAACGTCTGGATAGAAAAAACAGAAAATATGGTGGTGAAATTACAGAAAAAAAATATTAAAGGATATGGTAGAAAGACTCAAAAATTGCTCCAGAAGAAATGAAACAAGGGGCTGGAGTAGTAGCTTAGCAGAGCACCTGCCTGGGATTGAACCCCACAACATGTACCCAACTAAGTATTAGAAAAACAAAAACCAGATGAAAAAGTGAATGGAGTTGATTCTGTCTCTGTTACTCTCTCTCTTAAAAAAAGAAAAAAGAGGTAGAAAAATGTCTTAAGAATACAGTCTGAAAATTTTCCAATGCTCAGCTCATGGGGCCACAATTTCAAGATTTAGTATGAATAGAAAGCAAAATAAACCCAAAGAAAAATATACACTAGGCAAATGATATTAAAACTTTGAGAAGCAAACTTTTCATAGATTTTATTAAGTTATTAATGTATCATTTATTCAAGATTTTCTTATATCCCAGTTTTTCAATGCCATGGTTATACAACAGTGGATTTTTTTAAAGCCCAACCAAAAAAATGCTGTTGAATTGAACATATGTTGCTCTTCAACTTTTTTTAAAATTTTGCTTCTAATATATTTAACAGCCTAATATGCTTCATAGTATCATATTCAAAACAGAAACTGCAGTGTATAAAAAGTCCAAATTCTTTAATTGAGCTTGAAACTTTGAAGACTTTAGTTAACAGGATTTTAAATGCACATTGAGTACCATTGTCCAAATGATTGGGACCAAATGTGTTTGATCTCAGAATGCATGTACATAATAATATTCTAATAAAGGGAAAACAACAAGAAGTAAGATTAACAAGCAAAATATGTTATGCTAAATGAGGATAAAGTCTAAGATACACAGTAATTCAGTAAAGAGAGTATTGACAGAAAGACTGTTTTTTAAGCATGTTGAAATTCACCAAATTATATTGTTAGATTGTTCATGTATGAGAATGTAACAACAAATGCCACTATTTTTATGTATAATTATAATGCTCCAAAATATTTTTCTTTAATTTTGAAAAAAAATGTTTTGAGAAAGCCATGTGAACATTTAGAAGAAGGGGTTTCCACGTCAAGGAATAGCCTGTGTGGAGGGACGTAAGGAGAAGTAAGAAAAGTTCCTGGGGCCAAATAACCAGGTGGAAAGAAGGTCAGAAACATAAGAGGGTACTAGCTCATTAATATCTTACTATACTATGTTAGAATTTTTTCCCTACTTAGGGTGAGATGAAGAGCCATTGAATAGTTTTGAAGTGAGAAGTTATAGCTTTTAATTGAAGTTACATGATCTTGGGATTTTGATTAAAATCAACCAGACTGATAGACTATAAGAAGGAAAGCACAGAAATTGGGAGCATATTTGAAGATATATTTTCTTCTGACTCCTTTTTAACCACTAGGAAATCTGTTGCCAATTAACTCTCAATTCTTGAGATACACTTAAAAATCAGAATGGCTAATATAAAGAGGAAGAAAATTATAAGGTTTGGATAAGATGAAAATTCTGAGATTGGGAAAGTAAATTGATGGAACTTCTTTAGAAATCATGTGGTTCTTCTAGTAAGTGGAACATTGCATTCTCCATGGACTAATAGCTCTCTTCTGAAATATATACCAAATCAATTGATTCACATAATTATTAAAAGACCTTTACAAAAATGTTCATAGCAGCATAATTCTTAATAGACCCAAACTGGAATCTATCAAAACACCCATCAACAGAGAATTCATTAAAAAACAAAAACATTTGGTATAGTCATATAGTGAGAAATAATGCAGCAGTGAAAATTATGCACACCTCTTACATACTAACATATGAATCTTGCAAGCATGATCTTTAGTGTCATTATACTTACCTCCTCTTTATTTTTAGCTTTTCCAACTTCCTTGTATAACAAGAAGTTCCAGACTTACTTATGTTTTCCTTACTCCAACCTTGGAATCAACTGTTTCTTTAAGGAGCCTGTTTCCTTTCATTTGAGCATGGCTTTGGAAACCAGTATGAAGAAGATAAATATGCTTTCTTTTCCTTAGGTGTCATTGCTTTCAATGTCAAAAGGTAGACATAGGAAATAAGATGTTCTTAGGGATACCACCCAGCCCAAACCAATGCCACAAGGTTTGTACTGTCTTTCCCTTAACATGAGTATAACTCCATTCTTCAATAGTAAAGACCTTGATTGTCATCATCAAAATATATATTTGTTAATTTGCTTAATCTTAAAATATTCAAAGTCTTGGAATTATTAAATCATACTCTTGTGGGGAAAAATCAAATGACTAAATTATGCCAATTTTTTATAATTTTTACAGGCAGAAGACAGTAGTTTTCTTAGTTACTTTTTTCTCGACTGTCACTAGTGGGGTTTATGAATAGCTTTGTCAAGTTGTACTTTTAATGTTAAAAAGTCTCCTTTTTCTTTGAATTCTGTGGGCTGAAATTATGCTGCTTCTGATGATTGATTTTCTACCTCTGCTTTCTTATTTCTGTGTGCATGGTAGACCTTTGTTGATCCCTTAACTTTTGGTCTTTGTAAGTTGCTTTATATCTAACTCTTGAATACAATAATTGAGTCTTCCTTTATGAGGAAATTGAAAATCCTTCCTCTCTTAATAAATAAACTAAGCCCATTCATATTTAGTGATATGCCTAATGTGTTTGGTCCCATTTTTATCTTAATATTTACAATTATATGTATCATATTGTAATCTTACATTTCTTTTTTTATTTGATGTGAACATGTTTTCTTTAATTAAAAATACTCTAGAATTATTTTTTATGTCTTTAGTTCCCAGTTCTCATTCTTTAAATTTTACTACTTGGTTTGTCAGTTTTCAAAAGTATGCTTTAGTCGAATTATCTGTTCAAGAATGAGTAAGCTCATCCAGATTTCCTCTTTATATTCCTTTTCCCTCCTATTAAAAAATGTTGTACTGGGGCTGGAGCAGTGGCTTGGCAGTTACGGCACTTGCTCAGCATGTGCAGGTACATGGGTTCAAACCCCAGCACCCACTTACACAACTAAGTGTCAGAGCAATGAAAGCCACGTGAAAAACTCAATAAAAATTGATTGTCTCTCTCTCTCTCTCTCTCTCTCTCTCTCACTGTCCTCTGCTTTAAAAAAAACTTTGTACTTTGTGATATTACACAGAATATGTACATTAATAGTTCTCTTTATCACCATATTTGTTTTAGTGTTAAATTTAAATTACAAATATTAAAATCCTCAGTATCAGTCTCTTTACTGAATTTCCCCCAGGCATATGTTATTCAGATGCAGCTCATGCTGATTTCTAAAAATGATCTCATTAAGTAGAAAATTCCCTAAATTCCTGTGTACTTCAACTTTTTAAATAGTCTTTATATTGAAGGAATTCCTAACTGATTATAAAATCCTTGTTACATACATTCTTTTGCTGATTTTTTAAACATCTTACTTCACTGTACCCTTGCTTTGAATGTTCCTTTTAAAAAATTGAATGTCAGTCTAATTATTTTTGCTTTGTAGCCTATTTGATCTTTTTGACTAAAAAATTGAATTTTTTAAAATCTGTGCTTCAAAGTTTAACAGTTTTTCTGGGAAACTTCTAAGACCTAATCATTCTGAATTAACTTTCTCTTGTTTTTCTCTCAGTTTTTTGGATTCTGGTCTTCATTTACTTTTAGAAAGCTACCTGAGATTTCAGTTTTAAATGTTAGTTATAGTCAATTATTTTCCCCTAATTAGTGCCTCTCCATTCCTCTTTTCCTTACATATTATATATTTTAAAGATTTCTACTTTATAAATGAACTTTAAATTTCTTCTATGTAAATTATCGTGAAAGGATTTTTCCTGGACACCTTTTAAAATTGTTTTGACAATTAAAGTAATGTACTTTTTTTAAAGAGTGAGAGAGAGAAAGGGAGAGTCAATTTTGCTTATTTTTTTAAAATCTGCTTTTTTTTCAGACACTTGGTTGTGTATGGGGAGGTGGGGTCCACTTGCTTCAGGCACGTGCTCTGCTGCTGAGTTACTGCTTCAGCCCCATGTTAATGCACTGGTAATGACATTAGTTTAGTATAACTTTAGATATATTATTAACTCCTCTTTTTCTAGCACACTGCTTCTTCTCTCTTATTCCGTTTCTCTCAGTTTACTGCTTTCACCACAAAACCTTGCAGTAAGGCAGAGAGTAAGACACATGGTGTTCAGGTGTTTGGTGATTACTTTACTTTTTCCTCAAACTTTTATTTTAGTTATGTTTAAATTTACCCTTCCTTCATTTTCATGAATGCATAACTTGGTGTACTCTATTCTTTTTTTAATGTCTTCTATGGTATTCTAGGAGAAATAGCAGGAAATATAGACTTAGTTGTCATCATCTTAAATTTTCTTAAAACATTAAATTTCTTTTTTTTATTCATTAAATATGGTCTTACAATTAGAAAGGAATCATTATCAAACAATCAAGAACCAATGTATAATGACAGAGCAAGCCAAGGCTGATCCCATTCTATGTTTTCCCCCCTGGGGTTCCCCATGGTTCCATGCTTCCCCATATTTAACCCCCATGTTAATTGGACTTCTCATGAAAGTCAGAGATTTCCTGCTGAGTTGATTCCCCCATTCTCCCTCCCTCCAGTCTCCTTGATATCCTTCCTATTCCTTTTCCCCCTCCCTATCCCTCTCCATACGTTCCCCAGCATCCTAGGCAAGATTCCCCCTGTTCATATAAAAATTCATACATGTTGAGGTTAATATTAGCTTAGCCATCATTCTGTTTCCAATTGAATTCTAGCTTTCATATATGAGAGAAAACATTTGGCCCTTGAGTCTCTGAGTTTGGGATATTTCACTTAGCATAATTTTTCCATCTCCATCCATTTGATATCAAAAGTCATAATATTGTTTTCTGTAATAGCCAAGTAGAATTCCGTTGTATACATGTACCAAAGTTTTTGAATCCACTTGTCGAGTGAGGAGCATGTGGGTTGGTTCCATAATTACCTATAGTAAATTGAGCTGCTATAATCTTGATAAAGCCGTATCTCTATAATATGCCGATTCTAGCTCTTTCAGGAAAATACCCAGGAGTGGGAGAGCTGGGTCATAAGGTGGTTCCAGTCCTAATTTTTTGAGGATTCTCCACACTGCTTTCCAGAGTGGCTGTACCAGTTTGCAGTCCCACCAGCAATATTACAGTGTTCCTCTTTTCCCATAGCCCCTCCAGCATCTGTCGTTGTTCATATTCTTCATTTTTGCCACTCTGACAGGAGTGAGGTAGAATCTCAGTGAAGTTTTGATTTGCATTTCTCTGATTGCTAGTGATGTAGAGCATTTTCTCATAAAAACATTAAATTTCTTAAGAAGATAAGTTCTCTGATACACAAGCAAATCTATATATGACTTCATCTTCCCTCTTTTGTGCAGGCATGGAATCATACACATGCATACTATTATATACTTAATCGTTTGAAGTTACATATTTATCTTAGAAATCTTTCCAAAGCAGTTTAGAACATTATTTATTGACAGATATGGAAAATTAGCAGATATCACTTCTGCGAGCCAGACAGCAAGCCCCCTACTCACTGTTTTGAAATCTACTGACTCAGTCCCTTATCACAATCTATTGGCTTCTCTGATCTCTTATCAGAAGGATCACACTCTAACAAAACTTCTGTTTTAACCAGAAAACTCAAACCTTGGCCCCTTCCCCTCTCATTTCCTCTATATCTACCCCATACTCCACTGGGCCCCCTCTGCACGTTTTTCCCAAATAAATCTGTGTTTACTGTGGAGCTGACTCTCTCCTCTCCCTTTCTTTCCTTCATTAGTCTCTTTCCTTATATTTATAATATATACAATGCAATGTTTGTGTTGCTAAAATTTTTTACAAAATTCAAAATTAAACAGGGTAGAAAAGAAGAGAAGCAGCAATAGCCTATTCAACATAAGTGGAAATTAAAACCAGAACACTTAACAATAGCAATAGTTCCTAATGAAACCGTATCATATCTTTATCTGTACTTGTAGTTATTATATAATGGAGCACTATAATACATATGTACTCAAAGCTAAAAAAATTTTAAAGAGGTCTCTAGAGAAGAGATAAGGCTGTTAAATTTTGAGATTAAAGAAAACCCACCCCTCTCCCAGTACACTTCTGTCTCAAAATCTGTGGCAAAGAGAAAGATTGTATAGTGCATTTGTGTCATGGATATGCAGTACTTCTGTGGCTTGTTGCTTTCAGCTCTCACTATATATTCCATTAAATTGCTGGCCCATATTAGCACAAAAAATTAAAATTCTGCGAAAATTTTCAAATAAGCATATGTTACATCTTACAGTGGTATCATTCTTTTTTTCCAATCACATGTAACTTCATTTTGCCCTTCATAAACAGACTATATTAAATTGTAAAGATCTCTCTTTCTCTTTCTCTCTCTCTCTCACACACATACTTTCTTGTCTCTCTTTCTCTTTCAAACCTTAAATAGAATCTCAAAATATTGTTTCATCCAGTTTCAACCTCACTTACAGAAATGCCTAATGTCATAAACATCTGAGATTCTGTGTATCATTCCTTGGAATTCAATGCTTTTGGGTTAATTTCTGACCCCAGATTCCATTTTCGTGTTCCACTATAACATGTTTTTCATTATCTTTCATTTCTCTTTGGTCTTTGGTTCTTTTAAATTTATACATCTTATTTGAAGTTTTCCAGTGGTTTTTGATTAATAGAAACCCCCAGTTTAATTAGGCAAAGTCATTAATTATTCACTATGTAATTATTATTTTTATTAATAAAATTATCCAAAAATAATTTACCTCACTTTTGAGGTTATAATACTCTATTTTCTGCTAAATAATAAACAATTTAGAACCACCAAAAGAGAATTTGAATGTAACTTTTTGTTAATATTGTGAGATTTGGAATAAAACTACTCGGATTTGAATCTTGGTGTTGACCTTTAATATTGGCATTACTTTCAATAGATGGATTAGGGGTTGGGGATTTAATTCAGTGGCAGAGCACTTGCCTAGCATGCGCAAGGCCCCTAGTTCAGTCCTCAGCCCTGAGGGGGGGGGAAAAAACAGATGGATTAACTTTCTGAACTTCAGTTTTTATAAAATTTGCATAACAGTGTTTTGGGGAAAATTAAATGTGATCATAGATGTGATAGGACTTCATGTATACTGTGTTTATACATGAACTGCATACATAGTCATTATACATTTAATATCTTGTTAAGGATTTTTTCCCTTCTCATGTAACCTTACAGAATGTGTAGTTAACTAGGCAATCAGCTAGAAAATAAACTTGATGTGATAAATGGAATGGTTTTGATCCCAGCATGGGGCCACTCATAGAAAATACACCCAATTTTGTTTATTGCAGATTTGAACCTTGGCAGAAAGGACAGTTATGCACAAGCACACTCAGCAGCTTACAGTCAATTGGCTGTCTTAGATGGTGATGAATAAATTCTGTTACATTGTCAAAAGTCAGAAGTGATGAATACAACATCACAACTTCATGAAGGACTTTTAAAAGATTACATATGCAGTTCAGAATATACTATAAAACCTAGAAATATTTTGTTAATGGGAAGGTCTACTACTAACCTAAAATATTTAGAAAATCGAGAACAACTTGGACAGGTAAAGGACTTCTTGCATCAGCAATACTGTGTGTCTCTGCATGGGATTCTCTTGAGACTAATAAAGTGCTTATTAATTTTGTTTAGTCAGCCCAAAATGCAAGGTTTCCTCTTATCAGTACCATTTCATATGATTCTTTAACATGGGAATAAGGATTATAGAGTACTGTTTAATTTGTTTTTCCAAAAGATATTTCAGTGAGATGCAGACTAATTTTACTTGGAAAGATGGAAATTTCCTACATATTTAATGTCAGCAGTAATGGGTACACTTTGCAAACATGAAGATCATGTCTTAAACTGCTTTCACATCCATCTGTTCCAATGGGCCATGAATATTGACTTCTCATGTGAACTATTTATCTTTTGTTAATTTTTATTTAAAACTCTTTCTTTCTAGTGTTAAGCAAAAATAAAGTCCAATTTTATCCTATTCACTAACTATTTTCAGATTAAAGCATTACCTAGCAACAATTTATGGAGTATTTGGGTCCTTGTATTCATATTCAGAGATGTCAGAAAAAAAATTGTGACTGTAATGATGTCAGAATGGATATCTTTTATAATTTTTTCATATTTTTATTGGTACACTATAGTTGTACATAATGAGGGTATGTTACATATTCATCCATGCATACATTATAAAAATATATTTGGGCCAATATCATTCCTGAGCATTGCGATCCTCCTTCCCCACCTCCCAACTCCTGGTAACTGTCCTCTACTGATCTCCCTTTGATTTTCATGAGATAGTCCCGCCACCTCACCTCCACACATACCTTTCTTTTCCTCTTTCCTCTTTACCTTCTACATATGAGAGAAAACATAGAACCTTTGACCTTATGAGTTTGGCTTATTCTACTTAACATAATGTTCTGTAGTTCCATCCATTTTCCTGAAAATTAATTAATTTTCTTTTTTTATGGTTAAATGTAACTCCATTGTGCATATGTACCACATTTTCTTTATCTATTCATCATCAATGATGGCCACCTAGGTTGATTCCATAGCTTCACTATTGTGAATTGCACTGCTGTATACATGAGTATGCATATATCACTGTGGTATGATGATTTTAGTTCTTTAGAATAAATACTGAGGAGTGGTATGGCTGAGTCATATGGTGGTGCCATGCCTAGCCTTTTGAGGAACCTCCATATTGATGTCCATGTGTACTAATTTACAATCCTTCCAACAATGTAAAAGTATTCCTTTTGCTCCACATCCTCTCTAGCATTTATTATTTGCAGTCTTGACTGCCATTTTGACTGGTATGACATGGAATCTCAGATTAGTATGATTTGTGTTTCCCTACTTGCTGAAAATTTTTTTCATATATTTGTTGGTCATTTGTATTTATTCTTTAGAGAAATATCTATTTAGTTCATTTGTCCACATATTAATTGGGTTTTTTTGTATTAAGTTTTTTGAATTCTTTACAATATTCTGGCTATTAATCCTCTGTCAGAAGAGTAGCTAGCAGATACTTTTTCCCATTCATTCTGTAGATTCTTTTTTCACATTCCAAATTATTTCCTTTGCTATGCAGAGTTTTGTTTTGTTTTGAGAGAGAGAGCTTATTTCTTTTTTTTTCAATCTGTCTTTGCTTTCCTTCATTTATTTGTGTATGTGGTGCTGGGGATAAAACCTGGAACCTTACACCATGTGCCAGGCAAGCACTCTATCACAAAGCCACCACTCCAGCTGTTGTGCAAAGCTTTCTAATTTGATTTCATCCCATTTTTAACTCTTGCTAATAATTCCAGAGCCTTAAATGTCCTATTGAGAAAGTCATTGCCTGTACCTACATCTTGGAATGTTGACCCTACAGTTTTTCTAGGAGTTGCATAGTTCCTAATTCCTAAATCTTTGATCCATTTTGAGCTGATTTTTGTTCAGGGTGAGTGATAACAGACTAGTATCATTCTTCTACGTGTAGATGAACAGTTTTCCCAGCACATATATTTAAAAGGCTATCTTTTATCCAATGTGTTTCTGGCACCATGGTTAAAATGATCAGAATACTGTACGTGTGTGGGATCATCTCTGTGTTTTCTCTTCTGTACTTTTTGGTTTATGTGTCTCTTTTTTATGACAGTACCATGCAGATTTGTTGCTATAACTCTGCAGTATTATTTAAGTCAGGTATTGTGATGAAACTAGAATTGCTTTTTCAACTTAGAATTGTTTTGGATATTTTAGATAGATTAAAAATAAATGTTTCAGGTGTTGGAGTGGTTGCTCAGTGAATAAAATGCTTGCCTGGCATGTGTGAGCACCCAGGTTCAAACCCCAACACCACACATACAACTAACTGTTGGAGAAACAAAAACCAGATGAAAAAATCAGTTCTGTCTTTTCCTCTATCCCATTCTTTCCCTCTTTCTAAAAAATAAAAATAAAAACATAAATGTTTCAGTAGATTTTAGTCAAATTTTATCATTTCCTACTATAATATAAAGATATGCAGCTGGATTTTTTGAAAAACATATTTTGAGAAATGAAAGGTACATGTTTAATTGCATATAAATTATACATGAAATATATATTTACGTCCTTCAAGGTAGTCATGATACATTAGAGATATGTAATGCAAATAAATGTAGGATGTTTGTATTCATTTTTTACTCATTCAAAATATGTTCTCAAGAGTCTCCAATATACCAGACATAACTTTAGGCCCTGTAGAAACTACAGAGAAAAATATAAATGAAAAGATTTCTAACAAACATGCAATTTGCATATTAAGTAATGGTGGGGATGAGGGGACAACTTTTACACACACATTCACACACACAAATGCTATTAATTAAAAACAGAATAGACAAGAAGAAATGTAGAACTAAATTTCAGGTGAAAAAATAGGTGATAAAAATGAGCAGTTGAAAATCAGTAGTAGAATTTTTATGTATAAGTATTCATGCATGAATCAATGGTAGAAAATCCAAGCATAAGTACCTTCTCTAAAAGTGGTAGTTTTTATTTTTATTTATAATTTTATAGTGATTTATATGTATAAAATTACATGTGTATATGTGCTATAAAAAATAAAGAGCATAATGTAAATTAGTCATTTTATTCTTCAAAGCAAAGCTTAAATATAATTGTTTCCTGATATACATGTATCTCTGTATTATCCTTTCTTTAAAAAATATATATACTTGTTCTATCATCATGAAAATGGAGTATCTTTCAATCACTAGTGCTTTTCTACACAATAGATATATTCATTCATCCATGTGTCAAGTATCTTCCAAATAAAACTAGCTAAAAAAAAGTTTATTCATGCTAACTTTAAGTACTAATGCTATTGTTACTACATTGGGGTGCTTAAACAAGATAAATTAATTATATTAGAAGAGTTTAAGAATATGCAGTAATTGAACTTGAAGAATACTTTTCACTTTCACTGCTGAAATTTAACTTATGCACCATGTCAATAAAGAAATATTTATTGAGATAAGGTTTTTCATTATTTTTAAACTCCTAATAAGGTAAAACAGCATAATCATATTTCTTAAGTCCAGAAACCATTGTATGTTTTGTTTCAAGTATGCAAAGCATATTTAAATGTCTCTGTTTCTCTCACATACACAAATATACACACACAGACACATGCACATACATGAAATGATGACAGTGAGAATGTAAGAAGGAAGTTTTGGTTTTTTTTAACCTAAGATTTACATGCTTACATTCAGAGCCACAGTGAAACTACTTCAGAGATAACATTGCCCTTACGTTTGCAAGTGCTGTAGAATTCAGTTAGATTTTTTAAAATGAAAGCCTGATTGCTGCTACCATTTAAATAATAATTTCATAGAAACAAAACTATCCTTGTATATCATGACTATGAAGATTATTTGGCTGAGTAGACAAGGAGTACAACTCATGCATGTGGTAATTAGGTTAGCTATTTGCAAGATATTGGGATTAAATATTTCCAACTATTAATTTACAAATTATATAGTTTATAATTTACAGAAAATGGTGATTAAATTGGAAGAATTACTATGAAATTGAAGTTATTTATTTCTATAGGAGTACATCTACCAAAATAAATACTGCAAAGGTAGGTAGAAAATATGTAAGGGAATTTCTTGCATAATACATTATGAAATAAACAAAAGAAGTTATTTCCCTGTACAGACATTAATTTGTTTATTTTGTGAAAAAAAATTTCTGCCATGTTTTAAAATAAAACTTCAGAAAATACACCTGAAGATCACCTTTGGCTAATAAAGGGGTGATATGTGCTACCATATATTATTACTAGTTTTAAATTTCAAATACCATTGTATTGACACTTCCTCCATGACATTTCTGAGTTACCTTAGAGAATTTGTTTCATATCTGTGTATTTTAGAGATATAGATAAAATTCTTCTTTCTCAATGCATATATAAATAATGTCTTAAAGTTGGTGTTTTATTTTCAATTCTCATACAGATATTTTATACTTTGAAACTAATGTGTATATCAACAAAATTATTGTTTTCATATTTTTAAAATTGGTATGAATGAAGCCTGATACTTTTCCATCTCGCTCTTTAATTCAGCATTCTATTTTGGAGATACAGACATGCTGATATGCATGCAGATGTTGATTAGTATTCTATTGCATGAATTAATTAAGAGTTCACTGAGCCATATATTATTGAACAATTCTGTTTCTAGATAAACTACACATAAAAGCCTTGTAGCACTTCATGCAATTCATCTTTTCACATTATCTGTCAAGGTGAAATAAAATGAGAGAACTGAAATGACTACCACTTCATTTTACTGTCTTCCCTGATTTACACTTAAATAAGAAGCACATTTTACTACCATCAGTCTGACCATTTTTTATTTAAGAACAGCTAAGGTATGAGTTCTATGACTATAAATTGTAGATAAGTAATTTTAGGATTTAATATTTCTTCTGACCTCAAATTGCAATGCAGTTTGTAGCATATCTCTCAGGTACGTGCAGTGCATTTGATCATAGTACTGTAATTCACATCACATCCAATTAGTCACTGTGTTATGGATGTCTTAGAAGTACATGGATACAGAAATCAAAAATAATTCTTTAACATGAAGAACATTTAGTATAACAATTTATGATCACCACACATATCACTACACTTAGTGACCATTAAAAGAGGTCTATGACTGACATAGGTGAAAAAAAGTCATTTCCTGTGGAAATTCCTGTGACCAAATAATCATTATTTAATATTTAATTAAATTTTCATGAGTTTTTCAAATAAAGCATTCCACTATATATTCCTGCATAATTATTGGAGGTATATAATATAAAATTATGTCCAACAAGTGAATTTATCAGATGAAACAATGTACTTTAAATAGAAAGTAAAGCATTTTGAAAAGAAATAAACTATAAGTAATTTGGAATACCCTTGTAATTCATGTTTTTCCTTAAGAAAAATTTTAGTTTAATCTTAATAAAATATCAAACTTTTCCAGTATGTGCAAGATCAGAAGAAAATGTATAAGCACTTTTATAGTTTGGATCTGAAATGCCCCCAAAGCACCATGTATTAGAAGTTTTTTTTTCCAAAGTCTGTGGTCCTAGTTCGAGATGGTAGACCTTAAGAGTGAGTGCCCAGGGCAAAACTTTTAGATCTTCAAAGGCTTTCATTCGTTGTGTTTTATATAATTGTAGCTATTTTGTAAACAGCAAAAATATTTTTATTATTCAGAAATTTTTATAAATCATCTACTATAAAAATATTAATCTTTTGGGTTCTGAAAAGTAGACAAAACAATGTCTTTATTATGGAACTAGTTTATGGGTTTTATAAATTGAAAAAATAACTATTCTATTTGAATATTAAGTAGTTTACATCTGATATGATCAGTTTTATAATATTGTGCATTTGAAATAGTAACCATTATTATTTATCCATGATGATAAAAAGAATAATTGCCATTTTTTTCTTTTTGTGCACCCAAGATTATTTCTTAAAATAAAGTATGACTTTATTACCAAAACATAAAAATGATTTTAGAAGTTACATTGAATAAATTTAACTGACTAAAATTATTCCTGAAATTATTTAGAATATTTTATGTGTTCTAATTCTTTTATCTTCTAGCTTTGAAAAAGTTCTTACCCTGAAAGTAAATCTTTTTTTTAATTTAGTTTTTTATTTTATTTTATTCAGAAATTTATTGGTTGAACAATCAAACAAGCTTCTAATAAAATAATACATACATAAATTCTGAAAATTAGATTTACCCCCAAGATCCCCCCCAAATAACCACCCTAATCCTCCCCCCCAATACGTGTCTACAAATGTCTTACACTGTATGACATTACACTTTATCTGGATTTAAAACATGATAATAGACCTCCTTCTCAATGGCCAGGGTCTAGCTCCAACATCCACAGATGAGTAAAGTCATTCGACCCTTGGTTCTCTGGGTTATGCTGATTTCACTCAGCATGATTTCTTCCATAGCCATCCATTTACCT